>CM069139.1:49071599-49261599 GCA_035221665.1 Okamejei kenojei
TGCTTCCTGCAACAGCAAGAGATGACACTGCCTTCTGTTCTCTCCTGCTCACTAATTTAGTTTTAATTTAGTTTAGAGATGCAGCATGGAAACAGGCCCTTCAGCCCACCGATTCCGTACTGACCAGCGATACCCGCACATTAACACTGCCCTACACACACTGGGAACAATTTTACATTCATACTAATTAACCTACTAACCTGTACGTTTTTGGAGTGTGGGAGGAAACCGAAGATCTCGGAAAAAATCCACGCAGGTCACGGGAAGAATGTACAAACTCTGTACGGACAAGCACTCATAATTAGGATCAAACTCTGGCGCTGTAAGGCAGTAGCTTTACGTCACTGTGCATTTGTTTCAAGTGACTGTGGATGTTTGAGTATCTGTACACTGACATTTACTAGCTTCTTATTGTAAAATACACTCCAGATTTTCTGTTCTTCCTTCGAAGTACACAATCACATGTTTTCCCGATTTGTACTCTATCTGCCACCAACCTTTATACTGAATTAACCTGTCTCTTCTTTTCCTTTTGCTGAGGTTCAACAGCAAAAATTATTTCAGGTATTTTAAAATAGACTTTGCACCTGGAATTAAAATATTAACCATATTTCCTTGTTGGTGGATTTCATCATAATCAATTATAAAATACAAAGATCTATGCTTGACATCACACTCAATGTTTTCACATTGAGACTGTCATACAGCCATTCATAACAGATTTAGCTTGTGAGATGGTTGTATCCACTGCTGAAAAGTCAAATTATTATCAGAGACAAATAGTTGCCTCCAATGCAACTATTTATTTATGCTATTTACTGCTATTTTATTTATGCTGAGGTCTCAGCACATCTTTGTAGCTTAGCGATTTGGTTTTTAAAAATGCTGGAGAAACTCAACGTCACCTATTCCTTCTCTCCATAGATGCTGCCTCACCCGCTGAGTTTCTCCAGCATTTTTGTCTACCTTTGGTTTTTAATTAGCTTGTTTGGAATGGCCTCTGCAGCAATGGGGCTGGAATGGTCATGAACTAATATAATCAATTACACATACAAATATCACAAGCATACAAATGTTTCTTCTGATGTTGCTCCTTGCCTCGAACTAACACACAGTATAATTGGTAGCAAGTGTGGACCAACACACCCTGATTGCACAGCAGGAGTAGAATGTATCTGTTAAGCAGTAACTGGACCTGATTGGGTTTCACAATGAGGAAGGTTTACCTGGACCTATGACAAGGTGCACTTACTACTTGGGCACAACAAGTAGCAATCACTTAGATCAGTGAATGTAAAGTGAAACCAAATCTATTTCCACTTACACGCATGGGCTGCAAAGCACAATATTTATTATGCCTGAGCAATCTTGTACGATGAGATACAAACCTAACCTTTTTCCACTTACACGCAAGTAAATTAGCCTTCATGTATCGCTTCTAAATATTCCCCTTTTGTTCATTACAAATAGTTTCATATGGATCAGTGGTGTGCCTTAAGGGCAGAATTTCAAACAATTATTTTTTCTTCTAGTTTATGAGTTATTAAGACACAGCCAACTATTAACTGCTTCTGGGATTTCTCAAGGATTAACACCAAAAAGACTATTAATGGGCAAGGTAAAAAGAGTAAGGAGTGTAACAGCTGCCATCCAATTCAGAACATTATCAATGTAAAAGGTAAGGTTCTTGAGAAGTAACTATGATTTATTAAAAGGATAGAAATTGATTGTGTACATAATATATTAGTTGACACATTTCATCAAACTTTCTGTGCTCACTATTTTAACGGGCATTTGGCAGTTGAAAATGATTGCATAATTAAAATGGTGAATACCATTTTGTTCTTTATGGAAGAGGTGTACCATGGTTCCAATAAGTTGAAATCCTGGATTTCCTGTACATTTGATGAACTTTAGCTGTAGTCTTTCTCACAAGTAAAAACTCTCTCTTTATGTGCAGTCTCAACACCTTTTATCATTTTAAAGAGAGAACAATGGGCAAGTGTTGTGTAATCTGGTCAAATACAAAGTAATATAAACCTGAGTGAGCATTTACATTACATTTTTTATGTTCTCAGGATGTCCTTAAGTACTGCACTGCCAATGAAATATCCTGAATACATTATTGTAAATATGGCAGGTTCATTATTGCAAATCTGTGAACGTCAAAATCTGAAATCTACCAATAAGTAGAAGTTAATTTGATTTTGTGATATTGGTTGAGGACTAGGCATTGGCTGGGAACCCAGGTGCACACTGCTTTACTTATTTCAGTTGTGAAATATGATTTTTTATGACCACTTGAATAGATAGACAAGTTTTATCTTATCTTCCAAAGGACCTATAATAATGTTGTATGCCCTTTATACCAGTGATGACTTAATATAAAGCTGATGCTGACTCGAGTGAGAGAACAATTACTGAGGATGAACAGTAATAGTCTTGCTATGAAGTAGCAACAATTCCACAGCAGAATCAGATGGTGAGATGGTGATTAGTACGTTTCTAGGCACTGCCAGAGGTATGTGCTATTATCATAGCATAAAACATTATTGAGACTGCTCTAACAATATTGAGCTTCACCTCCAAAGAAATATTGATTTCCAGTGAGGAAAGAGGAGTGTGGACAGATAAGATTCCCAGTTGTACAGCAATATATTATGAAGACAAATGAACATCTTATTTATATTGGCAAATGGAACCTAAATCATCTCGAAAAAAATATCCTGAAAATTGATTTGCATTTCCTACACAAACACAATGAATTTGGACAATTCAGAATAATAAATTTACATTGGTGGATGTTAAGACCATAAGATATAGCAGCAGAATTAGGCCATTCGGCCCATCGAGTCTGCTCTACCATTCGATCATCATTGATCAATTTTTCCCTCTCCATTCTCCCGCCTTCTCCCAATAACCTTTGATACCTTTACGGAATTCCAAAGATTCACCACCCCCTGGCTAAAAATATCCCCCTTTACCTCCATTATATAGGTGTGTCCTTTTTTTCTGAGGTGGTGCCGCCTAGTTCTTGACTCTTTCACCACTGGAAACATCCTCTCCAAATCCACTCTGTCGAGGTCTTTCATTATTCGGTAGGTTTCTATGAGATTCCCCCTCATCCTTCTAAACTCCCGCAAGTACAGGCCCAGAGCCATCAAATGTCCTCATAGATTAATCCAATTGTTCCCAGGACCATTCTTGTAAACCTCCTCTGGACCAGTACATCCTTCTCCAACGCCAGCACATCCTTTTAAACAGGGGCCCAAAAGTGCTCACAATATTCCAAGTGAGGCCTGACCAGCACCAGATAAAGTCTCATCATTACATCCTTGATTTTATATTCTATTCCTCTTGTTGAATTCGCCTTCCTTATGTAAGTTATTGGGGCAAATCCTTCAGAATTATGGAAGAACTCAGGGACATTTTTAAAACGGACATGCTGGCTGCAAAAAAAAAAACCCAAGGGATCACAAATGAAGAACCAGTTCAAAGCCTGTCTGTGGGCCTGGGCAGCCACATGACCATGCGAGTGGTGAAAACAGGAAAGGCTGGGACAGAGATAACAAGATTATCTTGGAAAGATAAAGGAAGAAACCAAGTCCAGCAGACAGGGGAAAATAGCCCAGCAGCAAGACAATCACCATCGTAAATGGCCCATCCATTGGGACAATGGGAGCCCATCCAGGTGATGGGATAACGATTAGGCCGATGCATCGTGACATCAGCAAACCCATTATCATCGGAAGCCTATTGTTCATGCCAGATCGAAACTGGCAGTCATCGAAAGACCCTATTGTCTAGAGGATCACCTGGGAGTTTTCAACGGAGAAACTCTCGGGTATAAAAAGGAGCAGGCAAGCAAGGTGGGGGCGGCCTTTTTCTTCTGCTCTGTTGGACGGCTCCTGACCCTGCATCGATCTAGCTGTAAGTACCTGGTGAAGTTCCCAAAATAGAATCGAGGTTGAGAGAAGAAGGGGAAAGGGGGTGTATTTGTAATTAAAATTGTGTAAAGTACGTTTTTAGGACATGCTCGATAATTTTCTTTCCATAGTCTTAGTTTAAAGCATAAGGTTAAGTCACGTATTATGTACAGTGTCTTGCAAAAGTACTCATACCCCTTGAACTTTTCCACATTTTGTCACGTTACAACCACAAACGTAAATGTATTTTATTGGGATTTTATGTGATGGACCAACATAAAGTGGTGCATAATTGTGAAGTGGAAGGAAAATGATACATGGTTTCCAAATTTTATTACAAATAAAAAACTGAAAAATGTGGCGTGCAAAAGTATTCAGCCCCCCGAGTCAATACTTTGTATAACCATCTTTCGCTGCAATTACAGCTGCAAGTCTTTTGGGGCATGTCTCTACCAGCTTTGCACATCTAGAAACTGAAATTTTTGCCCATTCTTCTTTGCAAAATAGCTCAAGCTCAGTCAGATTGAATGGAGACCGTCTGTGAACAGCAATTTTCAAGTCTTGCCAGAGATTCTCAATTGGATTTAGGTCTGGACTTTGACCGCGCCATTCTAACACATGTATATGCTTTGATATAAACCATTCCATTGTAGCTCTGGCTGTATGTTTAGGGTCGTCGTCCTGCCCCAGTCTCAAGTCTTTTGCAGACTCTAACAGGTTTTCTTCCAAGATTGCCCTGTAGTTGGCTCCATCCATCTTCCCATCAACTCTGACCAGCTTCCCTGTACCTGCTGAAGAAAAGCATCCCCACAGCATGATGCTGCCACCACCATGTTTCACAGTGGGGATGGTGTGTTCAGGGTGGTGTGCTGTGTTAGTTTTCTGCCACAGATAGCGTTTTACATTTAGGTCAAAAACTTCAATTTTGGTCTCATCAGACCAGAGCACCTTCCTCCACATGTTTGCTGTGTCCCCCACATGGCTTGTGGCAAACTGCAAACGGGACTTCTTATGGCTTTGTTTCAGCAACGGCTTTCTTCTTGCCAATCTTCCAAAAAGGCCCGATTTGTGGAGTGCACGACTAATAGTTGTCCTCTGGACAGATTCTCCCACCTGAGCTGTGGATCTCTGCAGCTCCTCCAGAGCTACCATGGGCCTCTTGGCTGCTTCTCTGATCAATGCTCTCCTTGCCCGGCCTGTCAGTTTAGGTGGACGGCCATGTCTTGGTAGGTTTGTAGTTGTGCCATACTCTTTCCATTTTCGGATGATGGATTGAACAGTGCTCCGTGAGGTGTTCAAAGCTTGGGATATTTTTTTTTAACCTAACCCTGCTTTAAACCTCTCCACAACTTTATCCCTGACCTGCCTGGTGTGTTCCTTGGGCTTCATGATGCCCAAGGAACATTGTTTGTTCACTAATGTTCTCTAACAAACCTCTGAGGCCTTCACAGAACAGCTGTATTTATACTGAGATTAGATTACACACAAGTGGACTATATTTACTAATTAGGTGACTTCTGAAGGCAATTGGTTGCACTGGATTTTATTTAGGGCTATCAGAGTAAAGGGGGCTGAATACTTTTGCACGCCACACTTTTCAGTTTTTTATTTGTAAAAAAAAAATTGAAAACTATGTATCATTTTCCATCCACTTCACAATTATGCACCACTTTGTGTTGGTCTATCACATAAAATCCCAATAAAATACATTTACATTTGTGATTGTAACGTGACAAAATGTGGAAAAGTTCAAGGGGTATGAATACTTTTGCAAGCCACTGTAGTATTGGTGAGATTCGATTTTTCATTTGTTTAATAAAACCTGTAAATTTTAGACTCGCTTTGAGTCCGTCTTGGTTTCTGTTTTCTCTCATCAGCACGCTCTGCTCAAGTCAACCTTTTATCATATCCCACCATAATACAGAGGTCTAGAACCTAGGGGAATCAGGATGCCTCGAAACGCCCACTCTCCCTTTTTTTTGTATTCTCTCTCTTGGGAACCGCTCGAGTGGAGTGGTGGCCGGGGTGGCCGTTTGACCCACCGACAAGGGAGAGAATCACTCGGGGAGTTGGGCCCAAAGTGGAGCAAAGGGAACTAAACCCCTACACTTACTACTGACACAACCTGCAAATTCATCTTTTGGGAATCCTGCACCAGTGCTAACAAGTCCCTTGGCACCAACAATTTCTGAATCCTCTCATCATTTAAAAAATAATCTATGCCTTTATTCCTTCTATCAAAGTACATGACCGTACTCTTTGCTACGCTGTATTCCATTTGCCATTTCTTTGGCCACTCTCCCAACCTGTCCAAGTCGTTCTGCAGACTCCTTGCTTCCTCAACACTACCTGTTCCTCCACATATCTTCATGTCATCTGCAATCTTGGCTACAAAGCCATCAATTCTATAATCCTATTCAATAACATACAACGTGAAAAGTAGCTGACACAACACTGACCCTGCGGAACACCGCTAGTCACCGGTAGGCAACCAGAAAAGGCCCCATTTACTCCCAATCTTTGTCTTCTGTCAGTCAGCCAATCTTCTATCCATGCTAGTGCCTTGCCTCTAATACCATGGGGTCCTATCTTGTTTAGCAGCCTCATGTGCGGCACCCTTATCAAAAGTGTTTTAAAAATCCAAATAAACAACATTCACTGACTCTTCTTTGTCTATCGCGCTTGTTGCATCCTCAAAGAATTCCAACATATTTTTCAGGCAAAATCTCCCCTTAACAAAACCATGCTGATGTCAGCCTATTTTATCATGTGCTTCCAAGTACCCCAAAGTCTCATCTTTAATAATGGATTCCAAAATCTAATCAATCACTGTAGCAAGACTAACTATAATTTTCTTTCTTTAACCTTGCTCTCTGCTTAAACAATGGAATTACATTTGTGATTGTCCAGTCCTCTGGAACGATTCCTCACTCTAGTGATTCTTGAAAAAAACACTACTGCCTCCACAATCTTTGCAACCACCTCATTCAGAACCCTGGGGTGTAGTCCATGTGGCCCAGGTGATATCCATCTTCAGACCTTGTAGCTTGCCAAGCACCTTCAACTCAGTAATATTTATTTATTTGAATCCTTTAAGTCTGAACAAGGTTTCCATATTTGAACTAAGATAGAAAAGGGAGCTGAAAATGTCAAGACAAATGTTATTCAAAAAAAAGTAACCTGATACAAGTAACTAAAAATTAATATTATGTAAGGAGTGTAATATCTGTGGGTTACTTTGGCATTACTACAGGGATATCACTCTGACAAGGTCGACTTACAATGAAGTATACCTTCTTGAAGTCAAATATTTACAGCCTAAATGGCGCCTGGTACAGTAACATATCAAGAGTCATACCACATTGAGACAGAGGTATACAGGACAAGGGCCGAAAAAGAAGCCACTGCTGGAACCAAGGACGAGCCTGGGTCCAGGGTCAGGGACGAGCCCGGAGATTAAGTCGGGGCCTGTACTGTAGCCCAGGCGGCAGCCGAGCTGACGGCTGCATACGAGGACCAGGGCCGGGTCGCGTACGAGGACCAGGCCAAGTTCCAGGCCCTGGCGCTGCTCTATGACCTTGGTAGGTCCTGGGGCAGGGAATGGGAGTACTCCATCTCTACCCCCCCTCCACTGCCCCCCTCCCTCTCTACCCCCTCCCTCTCTTCCCCCTCCCTCTCTGCCCCCCCTTCTCTGCCCCTCTCCCTCTCTACCCCCTCCCCCACCCTCTACCTCCTCCCTCTCCCTTTCTACCCCCCCTCTACCCCATCCCCTTCTACCCCCCTCCCTCTCCACCACCCCACCCTCTCTACCCCCTCCCTCTCTATGAATTGAAGAGGGAGGGTGAAGAGGAGGTGGAGGGAGTGCTGGGGGATGAGGAGAAATGAGCTGTGCCTGCGCAGTTGGGGGCTATGCGTGAGTGGTGCAATATTGCATTGAGGGAATGGCTTGCGTTGGGGGAATGAGTGAGTGGTGGAATCTTGCGTTGGGGAGTAGACCAATGGGTCTGCACTTGGTCTAGTTGTTTATGTGAATAATAAACAGCAGTGGACCCAGCACCGATCCATGCGGCACTTTTTACACGGCATCAGTTTAAAACAGGGTCTCATGTTGTCGACCTCCCCGTGGTGAGCCCTGTCAACTGATCTGTCAGGCGAATGACAACAAACAGGGATAGCAGCAGCGCCGCAGCTTGGCACCAACCCGGAGCATGCGCCCTTTTTAGGGCGGGCACCTATGAATGTCAAACCAGATGGCATCACCGTGCTGCAGACTTCTGCTGCCTCAAACGCAAGAAGAAGAAGTTTAAAACAAATCCTCTGACACCAATTTTGTATCCTTGTGGCTTGCTCAACCTTCACCCCATGTGATCGAAACCTCTGGACCAGTCAACCATACAATATCTTGATGAAGAACTTGAAGTCCATAGAAAACGTCTACTACATTGGCCTCATCAATCTTCTTGGTCATCTCTTCAAAAACTCCACCACTTGGTGAAGTTATTTCATGAAGCATTATTTATATATTTATATTTATAAGTATATAAAAGTAGTTATATTTGCATACACAATTTATATCTGCATACACTACTTTGTTTCCTAGTTTTAAAAAGCATCAACTATTTACAACAATGAAATTATAAAATTTCCCTAACGACTTACAGATATTGATCAATTGCAAATTTACTTAGTTAGTTGAATTTTCTCATCCATCAAATCATGCACCACAAAGAATCTCTGACATGTCGACTTCAGGCATTAGTGATTTCAATAAATCATTTCTAAGTCTGGTAGCCTTTCTATAATTTGATCTGGTGTGCTATTCTTTAATTATTGTATTATCATAATTATCTCCATGACTTTATTCAGACTACATTACTTACCCTAGATTACAATCTACTTAATATATGTAAATATATAGTTTATATAATTATCTAATAACTCTAATTAATATTTACAAGAAATGACTGTATGATATACTTATTGCTAAATATCATGAATCAATTTATTTTAGCTCTCTTTATTTCCTTGCTTCTGTATTCAGGCACTCTTTTACTCAAACCTCTCTGCCCAACCTTTCCGAGTAGCTCAGACCCTCAAGTCCTGGCAACGTCCTCGTAAATCTTTCTCTACATTCCTTCCAGCTTAACAACATCCTCCCATAGCAGAATGACCAAAACAGAATACAATATTCCAAATGCAGCCTCACCAATGTTTTCTACAACAGCAACATAACACCCCAATATCTATGAACAATACCATGACCAATGAAGGCCAATATACCAAAATGAACTATGTCCTGCACTCCTAGATCTCTCTGCTCTACAACATGCCCCAAGGTCCTGCCATCTTTTTTAGCTATTGCGTATTCACCCATTGTTTTATCTTGGAGGTATCTTAGGTTCTGACTTCACTAGAACATTACATCTGATGCGCAGATGTAATGCAAATTGACAGGATAAACAACCAACAGGGATTCCCCAGATGATAAGGAAAACAACATTTTGTTTGTTTTGTGCACCAAGTGTCCTAATCTGAAACTCCCTGAACAAATTGCAGGTAGATAAGGTGGTCAAAAAGACTTTTGATACATTGGCCTTCATCATTCAGAGTATTGAGTATAGAAGTTGGGAGGTCCTGTTGCAGTTGTGTAAGGCCGCATTTAGAATATTGTGTTCAGTTCTGGACACCATGTTATGGGAAAGATATTGTCAAGTACCCTATTTAACTCTGCACCTTGATGATTGCCAGTCCCCCCCCCCCCCCCCCCCCCCCGGACACTCCTTCCCCCAGTGACTGATCTCCTCCCCCCCCCCTCCGAAAATTGCACTTTATACAGAGGTATACAAAATCATGAGAGAAATAGTAGATGCACAGTCTTTTGCCCAGAGTAGGGGAATCGAGGACCAGAGGACATAGGTTCAAGGTGAAGGGGAAAAGATTTAATAGGAATCCGAGGGGTAACTTTTTCACACAAAGGGTGGTGGGTGTATGGAACAAGGTGCCAGGGGAGATAGTTGAGGCTGGGACTATCCCATTGTTTAAGAAACAGACAGGAACATGGATAGGACAGGTTTGGAGGGATATGGACCAAGCGCAGGCAAGTGGAACTAGTATAGCTGGGACATTGTTGGCTGGTGTGGGCATGTTGGGCTGATGGGCCTGTTTCCACACTGTATCACTCTATGACTCTATATCCCCTCTGAATCTCTTCCCTCCTATCCTAAATCTTTGTCCTCTAGCTTTATCTACTAATATGGGAAACATTTCCTGCAGCTATAACCCTCATATTTTGATATACATCAACCGTATCTCCTCATTAACTTCCTCTGCTCAAGGGAGAACAGATATAGCTTGTCCAGTCTCTCCTCATAACTTAACTGCTCCATAGCAGACAATATCGTAGTGAATATCTTCCCTATCATCATTTTCTCATAGCCTGGCTCTTCTTTGCATCTGCCTTTCTCAACAACTTCTTTCTATCTTACAATCTATAACATGTAAACGTTTGCTTGATCCGGAGTTTATGGAACTATTGTATATCCATTCCTACCATCTTGGCTGGTTTAATCTGCTCTTGCCCCAATTTGTCACATGTCAGCTTTTGTTCTTTATGTTGCTTGGCATGTTCTTTGTGTCAGAACTTGACAACTAATGTGTGGCATACATCACAGATTCTTGCTACGTGTTTACGCCATTTGTTTTCAATATGTTGCATTACATTTTCATAGTTTTCTGGAACATAAAAGTTATTCACCAGGATCTCACAGCAATCTCATTCCCTCACCTTTTTTCCCAGCAACTTGTTCTCTCTCACATTCCCATTCACTCCCCATCAATTCTCTTCACCACTAACATGCAGCACAATAATGATTTAGCGTCATCACTAACATCCGGTATAATAATGTTTTCATGTCTCAGAATACGAGTACTAATTCTGACAAGAGGCCAAGCTCCACCTTGTGTTCTGTTGAAGGCTCTCAGGGAGATCCGGGAGCATGACTATCGGACTTTATCACCTGAGACCTTCTTTGTGTTTGCATTCTTGCAGATATGGAGCATCGGTGTGAATGGGGAGCAAATCCTGAGCAGATGGCCATGTGTGACTTTGGCAGATGAGGATTGTGGGGAGTGACATTAAGTTTGGGCTTGATGCAACAAAATTAATTTCACTTCTTGAATTTAAATAATAAGTAATATATCTGAGAATTCACTTCAATCTCCTGTAGACTGAAAGGTAGAGGCAGAGCATGTCAGAAAATAGCATTCTTCCATGTTGAGGTAAAGTTAAAGAATTCTTCAAAGCTGGGGTAAAGAAAATAAAAGACACAAAATGTTACTGTGTATCAGTGGGTCTGGCAGCATCTTTGAAAGACATGGTCCAAAGTCTGAAGAAGGGTCTCGACCCAAAATGTCACCTACCCATGTTCTCCAGAGATGCTGCCTGACCTGTTGAGTTATTCCAGCACTTTGTGTCTTTTTTGTAAACCAGCATCTGCAGTTTCCTGTTTCTAATGTCAAAGTACATTTTTTAGCTATTTTCAGAATAGTAAATTTCTACATTTGCTGGGTGCTATTCACTTTGCAGGCGCTAGCTGGTGTTTGTCTCAATGTGGCAAACAGTAATCTTGTGCATCTACGCCAGTCCCCTGGAGCTTAATTCAATCATTATTAAACTATTACTATAACTAATAGGGTATATATGGTTTTGTGCAATTGCACAAAACCGATTCCAGTGAGTTAACAGCCCTTTAAAATGTGGCCATTTTTTTAATTTTCTGGCTTCAGTTAGGAGAGAGTTAAATCTCACAAAACTGGAACTACACGCATCTCTTCAGATTCCAGCATGTATGGGAATAGTCATTAATACTGCTCCATGTTCGATTTACTTGTCTGTAAGACAGGAGTGATTCCAGCATTAAAAGATTGTCCCTGCAGGTATGAATGTGGATTGCTGCAACTAGAATCCGGAACAAGTCAACTGACCTGGCTTTAATGCCTGCAATGTAATGATTTCATACTTTATGATTTCATACTAAATGATATAGGCTCTTATGTTGGTGGGATCAGACACCCAAGGCTTATAATCTGACAGTCAGTAAAAAGGAGCCCTTTCCATTAGAAGTAATGGAATGTGTCTGCATTCAACTTGAACGGTTTATCAGAGATCTTGCAAAAATTAGACATTTCAAATTTAAAATAAGTCACTACTTCAAATTGGGAACCAGTATGCAGCAAGCTAATAACATTAATCCAACAGGAATGAAGACAGTTGTACACTGTATTTTGAGATAACCCTCGTTCGTCTCAAAGAAAAAAGCTAGTTTCTTTGTCCTAATTGTGAAAGATGCACAGGAACAGTTGACCACCACAGTATGGATTCTTTCTCGCATCTTAATACATAATGAATTCTGGTATACAGAAATTTAAATGAAACAGGAACTGAACAATGGAGTTAAAGCCTTTCAGTCGATATACTGCTGTGGGTCGATGGCAGAAGCATTGCAGCCACACAAGCACAAACTACAGCCCAAGTTCTTGTAAAACCGAGAACATCCAAAAAGCATCTAATCCAAATCTATTTAATTGTTATGCTTCTGAGTTGAGACATGGCATTCCAGCGTGCTTTACTGGTGACTTGCCTTATGTAAGAATGGATGATTTAGAAAAGATTGCCTGCTTCTTTTTGGATGTGCCAATATCCAAGTAATTCAGTAAATTTTGTTTCAAGTAAAAATAGGATTTGAACAATTCGATAGTGAAATTAATCCTGCGAGACTGATAGCAACGTGGCCAAATTTTCCGATCAACGTCGTCCCACCAATCAGACTGTTCAAAGGCTCCAAAGGGGTATTGTTAACATAGCCTTCAGGAAATAGCTAGTACATAAAAGGCTTGGATAATGTGTGCTTGTGCACATGACAGAATATCCTCCATTTGTTGATGTAAATGAGAAATAATTGGGATCACAATTTTATTTTTATTATTACAGCATAATATAATTTCCTATAGAGAAACAGGCAAGGTAATGGAATTGTACAGAGATTGCAAGACACTACAAAACACGAATTCTAACTGGACTGACCTGAGAACTGACTTTGACTGAGCAGTTATATGGATAGAGTATTTTTGTATAGGGTACCAAGGAGGAAGTAACAATAAAACTGACGTTATCAGATATTAAACAAATTTGAAAGAACTAAAAGAAGGAATGATTTCAAAACTTGATAATAAAAGAGATGGGACAATAAGTAGGATCCTGCCTATTTCCAGAAGACAAACATTAAAGAAGTTGTTTACTCGTGGGCATACAGCCAGGGTTATTCAGTGTGAGGCTACACACTGAATCCTAATGCTGGGTTCAGACATACAGATCAATGAGTCTCAACAGAATGTTTCTCTCAAACTCAGTACATTCATTAGTTCCTACCTAGAGCTTGTTTGTGGCTAGTTAACTCTTTAACGCAGGAGAAAGCATCAGTGGAAGGGCCACTGGGACATCCAGTCTTCCCTACTGCACTTGAGCTGTCAATAATTTCTGCAAAGTGTTCAAACAGGTTAGGCTAATGGCTAAGCAGAGGTACCTGTGGGGTTTGCAAATCTTACCTGACTGGAGAGTAGCTAAGTGGTCATTTGTGAGAAGGCTGAGCAGTCAGCTTGGCTGCATACAAAAGTGCAAAATCTATTGTTGGAAGTAATGTCAGCAAATGGGAGAACAACAAACAGTCTTGGTTGAAATTGTATTTCTAAGTCAACTTCCAACATTTTGGTGAAAGGGTTTCCCTTTTACTGGTTTAATGTGACGAGTTTCGTTTAGAGTCATAGAATCTTACGGCTTGGAAACAGGCCCTTCGGCACAACTTGTCCAGACCGGTTAACATATCTAATCTACATTAATGCCACCTGCCTGCGTTGGGCTCATATCCATCTAAACCTGTCCTTTTCATGTACCTGTCTAAATGTTTCTGAAACATTGTGATAATACCTGCCTCAACCACCTCCCATGCAGATCATTCCATATACCCACCACCCTTTGTGTGAAGAAGTTATCCCTCAGGTTCCTATTAAATCTTTCCCCCCTTACCTTAAACGTATGTGTTCTTGTTCTTGATTCTCCTACTCTGGGCAAGAAAATCTGTGCGTCTACATGATCTATTCCTCATGATTTTGTACACCTCTATAAGATCACACCTAGTCATCCTGTGCTCCAAGGAATAGAGTTCTAGCCTGCTCAACCACTCTCTATAGCTCACGCCTTTGTTTCCTGGCAACATCCTTGTAATCTTCTCTGTACACTTTCCAATTTGACAACCTCTTTCCTATAACACGGTGCGCAAAACTGAACATAATACTCCAAATGCGGCCTCACCAATGTCTTATACAACTGCAACTTGACCTTCCAACTTCTGTACTCAATGCTCTGACTGATGAAGGCCAATGTGCCAAAAACCTTTTTGACCACCCTATCTACCTGTAATGCCACTTTCAATGAAATATGTACCTGTACACCTAGATTCCTCTGCTCTACAACACTCGCTAGAGCCCTTTCCTTTCAATCTGCAGGCATAACTGCAATCCTTTTTTCTTTCAAAAGTAGTGTTTTATTTCATATTGTGTAGGAAGGAACTGCAGATGCTGGTTTTCACCGAAGATAGACAAAAAGCTGGAGTACTTAGCGGGTCCGGCAGCATCTCTGGAGAAAAGGAATAGGTGACGTTTTGGGTCAAGACCTTTCTTCAGACTGAGAGTCAGCGGAGGGGGCAAACGAGAGATATAGAACTAGAACAAATGAATTCATGTTAGATCCAATTCTTCCTCTTGCTAATCAAAATTCTCAGCCAAATGGAGACACAAGAAAGCTCAGATGCTGGTATCTTGTGCTAAGCACAAGTGCAGGAGTAACACATGAGGTCAGGAATTCTGCCTGACCTGCTGAATTACTCCAGCACTTTGTGTTGTTCGAGAAATCCCCAGCCAAGTGAATTCTGCTGTATTCTATACAAGCTGCTGAACAAGTGTTTGAGAATTACCAAGGTGAAAGTTGTTTTTCACTCTACAGTAGCTGAAATTAAATTAGCACTTCTGCCCAGTTACAGTTAGTATCTGTACTACAGGCAAAATAATGGGTAAAATGACTAGGTCCAAAAAACTACAGTCTACTTCACCACTGAGGAAGGAAAAGGGAGAATTTAACTAAAAATACTGTATATGTTTTGTTTCAATGAGCCATTCATGCTCTTACATGACAGGTAGGCTCATTATGGTCAGGTACAGGGCTTATTCAAGTTTTCTGATGAGTTGCAGTCATTGGTTTAACACTTCCGAATAATACTGCACAGAAACAGACACTTCAGCCAAACTTGTCCATGCCAACTACGATGCCCATCCAAGCTAATTTAATTTGCTCGTATTTTGCCCATAACCCTCTCAATGTTTCTTATTCATATACCTGTTCAAATGATTTCGAAATGTTGTTATTGGCCCATTCTTAGTCACGTGTGTGACCAAAGATATGAAAAATTGTGGAATACATAGAAACATAGAAAATAGGTGCAGGAGTAGGCCATTCGGCCCTTCGAGCCTGCACCGCCATTCAATATGATCATGGCTGATCATCCAACTCAGTATCCTGTACCTGCCTTCTCTCCATACCCCCTGATCCCTTTAGCCATAAGGGCCACATCTAACTCTCTCTTAAATATAGCCACTGAACTGGCCTCAACAACCTTTTGTGGCAGAGAATACCAGAGACTCACCACTCAATACATCTCTTCTAATTCTGAAAGCATTACAGGTATATTGTTTTGTAATATATGATTCATATTTTTTTCAAAGTTTATCAATTGAAATATTTATGTTATGCTGAGAATGTTTGTTCAGGGTCAGCGGTCAAATATGACTGGTCACATGTGTGACCTCACACGGAAGCATTTTTATCATAACACAGTTTTATCTTACAAACTCTTGTGAATTTTAAAAAGCTAGAATGTTCATTTCTTTAGCATACATGCATTATAGTTCTGTAGGTAGGAAAATAGCAATGAATACGATTAATCTCTTACAATAATTTTTTAATGTATTACTTTATGTGATGCCATTTGGTAACGTGTGTGACATTTTGGTTCACTTTCCAAATAACAGCCCTATTGTACCTGCCTCAATTATTTCCACTGGCAGCTTGTTCCATATACCCACCACCCTCTGTGTGAAAATGTTTCCCCTCGGGTTCCTATTAAATCATTTCCCTCTCACCTTAACCTATACCTTCTAGTTCTTGATTTCCCTACTCTGGGAAAGTATTTATGTGCATTCACCCTATCTATGGCTCTCAGGATTTTACACACCTCGAGAAGATCATCCCTCAGTCTCCTGTGCTCCAAGAAATAAAGTTGCAGCCAACCCAACCTCTCCCGAAAGCTCAGGGCCCCGGGTCCTGGAGGCATCCTCATAAATCTTCTCTGCACTTTTTTTTAGCTTAATGGCAAGAATGTCATTGTTCTATCTGGGACATATGACAATAAAACACTCTTGACTCTCTCTTCTCTTGATTTTTCCAATAACAGGGTGATCAAAACTGAACACAATACTTCAAGAGCGGCTACACCAATCTCTTGTACAGCTGCAACATAACAACTCACCATTTGCACTCAGTTCCCTGACTGATAAAGGACAGTGTGCCCACCTATCATGTCACTAACTATCTACCTGTGACATGAATACAAAAGCTGGCCAGCTACATGGACTGTTCTGAACAAATTCCCTTTCAAGAACGGTGTTTCACACTCCAGGGACCATTGATCAGGCTTTTTCAATGCCTGGCATCAGTTACTTAACATGCTCAACCAGCTCTCTGTGAAAATTGCAACTGAGATTCTGCAACAAATTCAGGATGTCAATTTGCATTTTCAAATAGCCTAAACCTCGGATCCTATTAAGTGGTCACTTAAATGAATATTCAAGCTCTCCATCAAATTTTAGATGGTTTGTCCCTCTTTTTCCCAGGTGTGAAAGGGGAAGCAGTGTGTTATTTATGGTTCACCACCATAATGATCCACAAAACCAGCATTGAGATGAACAAATGTCTGGGGCTACTTAAGGAAGTAGCCCCAGAAATAGTGGATGCCTTAGTGATAATTTTTCAAAACTCTTTAGATTCTGGAGTAGTTCCTGAGGATTGGAGGGTAGCTAATGTAACCCCACTTTTTAAAAAGGGAGGGAGAGAGAAAACGGGGAATTACAGACCAGTTAGTCTAACATCGGTAGTGGGGAAACTGCTAGAGTCAGTTATTAAAGATGGGATAGCAGCGCATTTGGAAAGTGGTGAAATCATTGGACAAAGTCAGCATGGATTGACGCAAGGTAAATCATGTCTGACGAATCTTATTGAATTTTTTGAGGATGTAACTAGTGGATAAGGGAGAAGCAGTGGATGTGTTATATCTGGACTATCAGAAGGCTTTCGACAAGGTCCCACACAAGAGATTAGTATGCAAACTTAATGCACACGGTATTGGCGGTTCAGTATTGATGTGGATAGAGAACTGGCTGGCAGACAGGAAGCAAAGAGTAGGAGTGAACGGGTCCTTTTCAGGATGGCAGGCAGTGACTTGTGGGGTGCCGCAAGGCTCAGTGCTATTTACAATATATATTAATGATTTGGACGAGGGAATTGAATGCAACATCTCGAAGTTTGTGGATGACACGAAGCTGAGGGGCAGTGTTAGCTGTGAGGAGGATGCTAGGAGGCTGCAAGGTGACTTGGATAGGCTGGGTGAGTGGGCAAATGCATGGCAGATGCAGTATAATGTGGATAAATGTGAGGTTATCCACTTTGGTGGCAAAAACAGGAAAGTAGACTATTATTTGAATGGTGGCCGATTAGGAAAAGGGGAGATGCAATGAGACCTGGGTGTCATGGTACACCAGTCATTGAAAGTAGGCATGCAGGTGCAGCAGGCAGTGAAGAAAGCAAATAGTATGTTAGCATTCATAGCAAAAGGATTTAGGTATAGGAGTAGGGAGGTTCTACTGCAGTTGTACAGGGTCTTGGTGAGCTCACACCTGGAGTATTGCGTATAGTTTTGGTCTCCAAATCTGAGGAAATTCATTCTTGCGATAGAGGGAGTACAGAGAAGGTTCACCAGACTGATTCCTGGGATGTCAGGACTTTCATATGAAGAAAGACTGGATATACTCGGCTTGTACTCGCTAGAATTTAGAAGATTGAGGGGGGATCTTATAGAAACTTACAAAATCCTTAAGGGGTTGGACAGGCTAGATGCAGGAAGATTGTTCCTGATGTTGGGGAAGTCCAGGACAAGGGGTCACAGTTTAAAGATAAGGGAGAAATATTTTAGGACCACAGAAGGTAGTTGAGGCCAGTTCGTTGGCACCTATTTTTTCTATGTTTCTATGTGTCAAAAAAAATTCAAACTACATTGATAACAGCAGTGGAATTGGTCAAACTCGGAGTGATATGATATTTTTGTTGCATGTCTGAATGAATTCCTGGCGTTTTTAGTTGTATTTAAGATTCAGTAGTGTTTAAGTAGCTGGTTGGGCAAGGATTGAAGAGTCTGGAGAAAGACAAGTTTCTTTGTGGTGTTAATTCTCCCATGTCAGCTGGAACCTCTAAGAATTTTGGAAAACTTGAAAAATTAGTGTAAACAGTATTTACGCTTTTTTCCCCCATTTTACATGTTGCTTCATAAAGTTTAATTGTAAAACAGGAGAATCCCTGCAGACACATACTGTCGGAGTCTTCCCCCTCTCTCCACCTGCCAATATTGAAGGATGTTTCCATCTGGTTGTTCTTTGTCCACAAACACTTGGTTGTTAAACATTGGAGTTTAAATGAAGGTACTAGGCAGTGAAAGACTTGTTTTGAATGTATAATACCAGCTCCAATAGCAACCAGCTGGCATGTTGGCAAGCAATCTGCTCTCTTTATTGAAACATTCATTCAGAAGGTAATTTAAAAAAACAACTTCAACAGCTGTCCTGGCAATGATCAGTGAGAACTTTCAATCCATGCTAGATAGACAGAGAAAGTTATAACAACTATATTTGAAAACATCATCCTGATGTGATGAGACTTTGACAGAGAAACGGCAACACTAAGTGAAAACCAACAGATTTGACTACATTGTGCCAAATTCATCTACACAGTCCTTTTCTTGTTCATCCTCTAGGATGCTTCCGGAATGTAAAATGTCAAATAATTGCATCGAATAGTAAAAGATCTTCACTTGCACAAATTAGTTTAGAAATGCAGTGTGGAAACCGGCCCTTTGGTCCACTGAGTCCACGCCGACCATCAATTATTCGTTCATATTAGTTCTATGTTATTATAATTTTTCATCCACTCCCTAGCAGCAATGTACAGAAGCCAATGAACCTACTGTACATCTTTGCTATGTGGGAGGAAACCGGATCACCCACAGAAAACCCATGCGTTCAGAGAGAACATGCAAACTCCACACAGACAGCATCCAATGTCAGGATCGAATCGGGATCTCTGCTGCTCTAACAGCGAAACGACTGTGTCACCCTGAATCTTCCAGCAGATTCAGTGGTCATCTTTAATGGCTGACTTCCAAATACTGGCTTAGGTTGACACATGGAACTGCAAATGCTGGTTTGCTAAAAGATTTTTTTTAAATACACAGAGTGGTGGAGTCACTCAGCGGGTCAGGCAGTATATATGAAAGACGTGATAAAAATATAACTCTTGTTGCAATTTGAAGAGATGAATGGCTAACAATTCTTTCAGGCAGCATATTTTTATGCTAAGTTAATGATTACAATGTGTGACTGGAAATTATATGTGTTAAAAGTGTGCAACACGTAACTGTATTGCAGTTCGACAAGCTTGATCTACCTATCTATGGAGCCTGCCATGAATATGGCAGTTACATCAACCAGTTTGCAACACACATCGATATTGCAAAATTACAGGGCTTCAAGAGCTCCTCTGGAAAACAGAAGGAGAAATGTTTTACTCATCCATAAACTAACCTAAGTAAATCTGAATTAATCTAAAGGGCCTGTCCCACTGCGGGGACTTAATTAGCGAGTTTAGAAGAGTTTAGGAGAGTTTAAAAAAGTGTCATGGTCTTGTTGTATCGCCGAAGTAGAACACCTCCTACGACCACCTTCGACTATGTAGAGAAACTCCTACGAATATGCAGAAGATCTCCTTCGACTACATAAAAGACCTCCTTCAATCTCCTTCGACTGTTGAAGACTAGCTTCGACTAGCTTCGGGAAAATTGGACACCGAATAGTGGAGAGTAAAGACCACCACCCTCGCCTACCTTTGACAATACTAACACTATCTACAACTACCTTCGATTTCCTTCGACTACCTTTGATTGCCTTCGATTACCTACGGATAATATGCCGACCTACTACAACCTACTTCGACTAAACCTATGAGAAAACCAAATAATGATTTTTTCCATGCCAACCAATTTTTATTCGCGGACAATTTTCAGCGTGCTAAATGCAATTTTCCATGCTAGACCAAACTGAGGCCTTAAGTAGGCCGGAACTACTCTCAAGCATGAAGGAGAGTTACATAGACCTCCTAGAACCACTTGTCGACCATGCTGCAAGTTTGAGTCGAGCGCAAACTCTTCTAACCTAGCAAATTAGGTCCCCGCAGTGGGACAGGCCCTTAAAGGAGGGGCACGACCAGGAATATCCTTGTCTTCCAGAGATGCTGCTGACCTGCTGAGTAATTCCTGCATTCAGATAGAACTCCACAGTTTTTTGTCTACCTATACCAGTGTTTGGGAATCAGCCATTGATGATGACCGCTGAATCTCCTGGAACAAACCACAGGATAACTATGTTTGATGATCCTCTATTTGGTGGGGCATCACTGGAATGATTATGTGTTATGGTTATAAGGTCATAAGTGATAGGACCATAAGTCGATTGGGTACAATCAGTCATGATCACAATGAATGGTGGTGCTGGCTCGAAGGGCCGAATGGCCTCCTCCTGCACCTATTTTCTGTGTTTCTATAATTAGGCCATTCGGCCCATCATGTCTACTCCACTATTCAATTATGGCTGATCCATCTACCTCCTAACCCCATTCTCCTGCCTTCTCCCCATAACCCCTGACACCGTACTAATTAATAATCTATCAGTCTGCCTTACAAATATCCATTGATTTGGCATCCACAACCTTCTGTGACAAAGAATTCTGCAGATTCACCACCCTCTGACGAAATAAATCTGTCCTCATCTCCTTCCGAAAGGAACATTCTTTAATTCTGAGGCTATGATTTCAGTCCTACACTCTCCCACTAGTGGAAACATCCTCTCCACATCCACTCCGTCCAAGCCTTCCATTATTCGTATGCATATTCTTATCTTCTACCGTCCACGTTTGACCATATCCCTCTAAAACTTTCCCATTCATATACCTATCCATATGTCTTTTAAATATTGTTATTGTACCTGCCTTAACTACCTCCTCTGGTACCGCGTTGCCTCAGCACTTACTCCTGCAGTCTGGAATGGGACAGTCTGCAATAATCCCTGATGGACATCTCGCTCTGCTGGGAGACCAACAAGTTTCGGACAGACCAAAAGAGCGTCTTTCACTGAGTTGATGAGCATCCAGCAGCACTTGATGTCCTTCTTCAAATGCGTAAATCAGAGAATCTTCAGTTATGCAGCTGTTCGGAATAAACCATGACAACACCCTTGCATCATTCTCCAACCTCTTTTCGCAAATCCATTGCTAAGAGGTGGGCAATTGTCAGACAGGAGATAATACAATGGCCTATAGCCAGGCTGCAGTGTCTATTGATACCACAGTAAAAATCAATGAGTTTTATGTAGACAGCTCTAGAGTGTCTATTGATGTCACTGTAACAACCAATGACTTTTCAGTGGACGGCTTCACAATGCCTATTGACACGTTTGATTAGGGGAATCAAGAACCCGAGTACATAGGTTTAAGGTGAGAGGTGAAATATTTAATAGGAACCTGAGAGGCAACTTTTTCACACAGAGCGTGATGCATATATGGAAAGAGCTACTACAGGAGGTAGTTGAGGCAAGTACTAAACAATATTTAAAATGCACTAGACTAAGTGGGACCCGTTGGGTCCCATATTCATATGGGAGGGCTGGTCCCCAACGCAATATTCCGCCTCTCCACCAATTCCAATATTGGTGGCTAGTCGGGGTTTCTGGAGCACTAGTATGGGTGTTGTGGGCCGAAGGGACTGGTTTCCAGAGGGCTAGTATGGAGATTATGGGCCGAATGGATTCTTGGGCTGGCAGCTCGGTTACTCGGGCCTGGTAGACTGGCAGCTCAGTCACTCGGGCCTGGTGGGCTGACAGCTTAGTCACTCGGGCCTGGTGGGCTGGCAGCTCAGTCACCCGAGCCTGGTGGCCTGGCAGCTCAGTCACTCAGGCCTGGTGGGCAGGCAGCCGACTCATTCACGGCTGGTGGGCTGGCAGCCAACTCACTCACGGCTGGTGGGCTGGCAGCCGACTCACTCACGGCTGGTGGGCTGGCAGTTGACTCACTCCGGGCTGGTGGGCTGACACACACACACACACCCACCATCACACACACACACACACACACACACACACTCACCATCCATCTCACACACACACACCCATCTCACACACACATCAACCATCTCACACACACACCTTCTCTCACACACACACTCACACCATCCATCACACACAACATATATATGACAGTAAAACTCTCTTGAATCTACTCACGCGGTTGAGCATGGCCTCTCCCCTGAGTGGGACTTCCGCAGTGAGTGGGACTTCAGGAATGAGCGCGACATTCAGTTCAAGCAGCACAGTGCAGACCAGCCCTTCAATTCAGTTTAAGCAGCACAGTGCAGACCAACCCTCCAATTCAGTTCAAGCAGCACAGTGCAGACTTACAGTTCTTACTCACAGCGTAGACTCACAGTTCTGGATTCAACTCTCACTCATGGTCTTCTGGGGGTGACTGACTCACGTCCGGCCTCTGGGACTTTATTCTCCTGGCCCTCCGGAAGGGGCGTTACCTTTATCATGGTGACTGACATGCGAGAAGGCCAATCTGCTCATCTCACAATTTTTTAAACATTCATAACTATTTTATTATTTCACCGATCAGGAAAAAAATTTGGAGCAGTTGGAGGAGAGGAGGACGGTAAGATGGTGAAAAAAAATCATTGCGATATAGGGTAGCGTTTTCTCTAAAATGTATTGACAACATAAACAGGAAGTGGTCAAGATGAGACTTTTAGCAATAGTATAGATAGTTTATCTACTTTTATTGACACTTGCTCTTTATACATACAAGTATGTCTGAAAAAGTGTCCCGACCCGAAATGTCACTCACCCAAGTTCTCCAGAGATGCTGCCTGACCCGCTGAATTACTCCAACTCTTTGCGTCCTATTTTGTAAACCAACATCTACAGTTCCTTTTGTCTATCAGTTATTATATCAATCATTGAATATTCTTTTGCAAAAGCTAAAATTAATTTAAAAACTATCTTTGCATTACAACAAAGTAAGTTATCAAGATCAGTAGGCTTTTCAATTAAGAAATCACTGCAAGGAAGTTAAACATCTCAGAGAACTGATGTACCAAGAAAATGCAAGCAAAGAATAGAGTGGATGTGGAAAGGATGTTTCCACTAGTGGGAGAGTCTAGTAGAGGTCATAGCCTCAGAATTAAAGGAAGTTATTTTAGGAAGGAGATGAGGAGAAATCTTGTTAGTCAGAGGGTGGTGAATCTGTGGAATTCTTTGTCACAGGAGGCTGTGGAGGTCAAGTCAGTGGATATTTTTAAGGCAGAGATAGATAGATTTTTGATTAGTACAGGTGTCAGAGGTTATGGGGAGAAGGCAGAAGAATGGGGTTAGGAGGGAAAGATAGATCAGCTATGATTGAATGGCAGAGTAGACTTAATGGGCTGAATGACCTAATTCTACTCCTATCCCCTATGACCAAATATCAATTATATTTTGTACAGGTGTGTAGTAAGGTACAGCAATTGCCTTCCTATTGTGCATGTGAATATTTTCATGTGAATATTTTCATTTTTGATGTTAAAGGTAAGCAAAAGTATGACTTTATATTGGAACCTCATTACGTTCATGCTGTTGAGGAATTTGGGCACTCGTTACACTACTGGAATTCCAAAACACCTTTGAGATTCTTGAATGTCAATCTGCTGAAACTTGTGAACTAATTTTCAAATTAATTGTGATGCATGCACATAACCTCCCAAAGAATATGCAATTGTTATCTCGTTAGAAGGTGAATCATCAAAGTCAGCATCCATCAAAATATTGATGAACACAAATTCAATTGTGTACTACTAAGTAAAATCAACTGATGAATGAATTAAAATATTTTTTTCTTATTTTTAAAAATACCCGGATCTGATTAACCTTTCCCTACTTAAGATTCTTACTTTACCAAGTATTTAAAAGGGTGCTAAATTGGTAGATGACCCCTGCCTGAAGATTTAAAAATGTTCATGGGCCTTTACTGAACAAATTTAAATATTAAGCATCTATTGTCTTAAAATAAAAGCTGCAGCTGACTACGAAATTCCAAGCTCCCAGCAGGGCCAAGGAGTCACACCAAAGTTAAAGCTATCTACAGAGAGGATGCAAAATTGGCAATATTGACATTGAAACTACCTTCCTGACAGCACCAGGGTCATTTCACAAACAACAGGTACCTTTATATGGTAAGTATCTGAGTACAACTGTGATCTGCACTCTGAAATATGAAGCCCATATTACCACACTCACCTTAGATCTTAAATTACATTGGGACATCACATCAACCAACCATCACAGGTCAATTAGCAGCAGATTAACAATAGCTTTTTTATTCAGTTCACTAATCCTTGCTTGGTTTTATTTCCATTCTCTAAATTTGCATGGCTTTGAATCTGTTCATCTCTCACATGAGTTAGTGCTTTTCAACCCAGTGCACTTGGAATCGGCCTATAATATTTTCCTTTGATTTACACTGAGGATACAAGAATTTCCTTCATCAAACAGTGAAATGATCCTTTTCATACATTTATTATTCTACATATTAGTTCAGAATGTTTTCAGTGCAAATGCAGTCTTAATGACATGACATAACAAATCCTTACCAATTCTCATTGTGGAAACTCTTTCATACATCAACACAGCAATCACAACCCATTGGATTGTTTCTCAAGATCCAACATCAAATCTTCCCTGTCTACAAGAATATCGCGATTTAAAAAATACGATCTAAACAATAACATCTGCATTGACATGAAAGGTAGACAAACATGTATGTAGCTCATGGGTGTTTTAAAAATTATTTAATGGGATGAGGGTGTTACCAGCAAGACTAACATATATAGTCCACCCCTCAATGCTCTTGAGTAAATGCTGGGTTGCTCCCTTTTCAAAGGCAGTGCATGTGTTCTTCTTCTTCTTGCATATAGCGTCCACAGCCTAAAGTTGTCGGACAACTTGTTCTATTTGATCTTATTTGATTGTGCCCGCCGGGTTGATTGCATTTGTCGAAACAGGGCGGACACGTGAAGGTTGCAATCTCCAACCCCAGTCCATGTGTTAAGAATACAGCTATAATGCTGCTAGGTAATGAATTCCAAAAGTTGTCCCAGTAATGTTTGCAGATGACAGAAAATCTTTACTTATGCAATCAGTACAGGCTTCTGCAATGTTGGAGATGTTCTTGGATCCTCCTCTTCAAGCTGGTTGTTAAATTATCCATGTTTAAGAAAGAACTGCAGATGCTGGAAAAATCGAAGGTAGACAGAAATGCTGGAGGAACTCAGTGGCTAAGGCAGCATCTATGGAGCAAAGGAATAAGTGACGCTTGTCTCGACCCGAAACATCACCTATTCCTTCGCTCCATAGATGCTGCCTCACCCGCTGAGTTTCTCCAGCATTTTCGTTTACATTAAATTATCTATTGTCATTCTTGACTGAATACAGATGGACTGTAGAAATTAGGTCTGAACTATTTAATTTAGTTTAAATATACATCATGGAAACAGGCCCTTCGGCCCATCGAGTCCATGCTGACCAGCAATCACCCGTTCCCGCTTGTTTTATGTTATCCCATTTTCTCATCTACTCGCTGCACACTAGCGACAATTTACAGAGGCCAATTAACCTACAAACCCACATGTTTTGGGGATGTGGTAGGAAACCGGAGCACCTGGAGAAAACCCATGTAGTCAGAGAGAGTGCAGATTCCACACTGACAGCATCTGAGGTCTCTGGAGCTGTAAGCCAACAGCTCTACTAGCTGCCGCACTCTGCTGCCCAATTTATTATGGGATTGCTCAACTTAAGCGTACACTTTCTGTTTCTGAGCATGCACATATTTCAAAGTTGTAGAAACGTTATTTCATTCTTAGGTATGGTGTGTACCACTCCTCATTGAACCAAGAATGGTTCTTCAGTTCAATAGTACTGGCAGAATGAACATATGCCAGGGCACGTTTACAGAGCAAAAAACAAAGTACTGGAGGAACTCAGCAGGTCAGGCAGGACCAGTAGAAGGAATGGGCAGGCAATGTTTCAGGTTGAACCCCTTCTTCAGTCATTTGCTCAAGATCCGAGCATCTGCAGTCTCTTGTTTGTCCATATGTTTATAGATTATGGGGGCATATAATGTGATGCTACTAATATTGCAGCGTTTCTTGGATTACTCTTACCAAAATGGTCAAAGGCAGATTTTTCATTCATGTCACGATAGAGAGTTAGTTTTAGCTCAAGGCTATAGGAATGAAGGGATATGGGGTAAAAGCAGGAAGAGGTTACTGATTGTAGATGATCAGCCATGATCATATTGAATGGCCTACTCCTGCACCTATTTTTCTATATTTCTATGTTGGTTCGCTCACCAACTTCTGCAAATCCAGTCCTTCAGCTACAATATGTCCTTCACAGTACAGCCAATTCAGATATTTGTGGTGCCACTGTGGAGGAGTATTGTTTCAACGGGTGAATGTGATAGTTGGATGATTCCTCAGCATGTTTGAACTGATGCCATGAAAATTCATAACACGCAGAGTCAATTGTGAGGTTTCATAGTTCTACTGGAGGATTTTATGGTGTCGGCAGAAATGAGCACTTCTGCACAACTAATGGAGCTGCTGCTGCAGAGCTACAGCAGCCCCTGCTGAATCCTGACCTCGGCTGCTGCCTGAGTGGAATTTAAATATTCTTCCCATAAATATCAGGATTTCCTTTGAGTCCTCTAGTTTCCTCCCACCTCCCAAAGACATGCAGCTCAGTAAATTCACTGTCCACAGTGAATTACCCTGACTGTGTAGGAGGAGTGGGGGAAAGAGTTGTGGGGAGAATACGATACAGGGTACATCAGAGCAGAATGGATTTGTTTCTTGAGCCAACATGGACTCCAAATGCTGAAAAGGCCTCCTCCTACATCATAAAGTGTTGCGTGATTACTTTATGGAACTGTTCCTAATTTGGAACAAATCCCCTAATTTCAAAGGGAAGATTTCTCAAGGTGTGCCATTGTCGTTTGGAAGGCATCAAGGTTGATGCCAGGTTATTCGTATTGATGTTTTTGTCATGGTTTGATGCTAAAATCTAGCTGGTTGGACCATTACGGATTGTTAAAGACAACAAAATGCTGTGGGTCTGGATTCTAGTAAATTTAATATATGCAAGGCGAATGTAATCATCATGAATTTTCTTAACAGAATCAGAATGAAGCAATATTAAAAACTGAAAAAAATGATTATAGAAGAAAATGAATGAAGGGATATGGTGTTAGTACAGGAAGATGGCACTGAGGCAATAGGTCAACCACAATCTCACTGAAGAGTAGACCAGGCTTAAGGGGTCAAATGACCTACTCCTCTTTAATTTCTTCAGATGTAAAATGAACTTTGGTGAATCTTCTGGGAGAAACCCAGAGAGCAACCAACATAATCAAATTTTTACCATCTTGCTAAAGATACCTAATCACTTACTCATTAGTTTAATTACACTGCAATGCTACAATTGTAAGTTCTTCTGAAAAGAAAATAGAACATTGTGTTTTACTTTTCCAATCTTTGATGAATGATGACAAAGCTTTCCCCTCTTTTCCACAATGATGAGAATCAAATCTTAAATCTACCAAACTTATCAGGTTAGGCCTAATGTTATTTTACTCACAACACATAATCCTATGCCATGTCTGGTTGACCTTTCCTTCCCTTCAGAGATGGTTGCTAGCTCTGACACTGGATCCCCCACTTCCTCATCAATAGAACACAATCAGTACGAATTGGCACCAACAGTTCTTGCTTGATAACCATCAGCACTGGAGCACCTCAAGGCGGTGTGCTCAGCCCCCTGCTCTAAATCTATAGAGTCATATTCATAGAGTGATGCAGCGTGGAAACAGGTCCCTCGGCCCAACTTGCCTAAACCGGCCAACATGTCCCAGCGGCACTAATCCCACCTGCCCGCGTTTGGTCCATATCGCTCCAAACCGTATCCCCCCTCCTAGGGGGCACCATCCAGTTGGTATGGCTGCCCAGCCTGCAGCTGTCTGTCTTTTAACTTCTTTCTTTTATTTTTAGTGTGTAAAAAGTGTTTTGTTTGGAGTCTATTGTTTTTTATGTGAGGGGTGGGGGGATGTGGGAAACTGCTTTTCCTGGTTCCTACCTGGTCGGAGAGGCAGCTTTTCTCTGGGCTGCATCTTCGACCTGTCCTCACGGCTTACCATCGGGTCTGGAGCGGTGTTTCCTGATCGGTCCAGCCGGAACCTCGGCCTCGGCGCAGCGTTGGAGCGCTATCGCGGAGCGGAGCAGGCGATGCCTTGCCTGGGTCGCCGTGCTGGAGCTCCGGTGAGTTGAAGACCGCCGACAAAAAACATCGTGGAGCTGCGGGTCTGTGGAGCGGCCAGCTGCGGGCAGCGGCGCTGAACTTTAACATCGGGAGCCAGTGGTGGAGCTCCATCCAGCGCGGCCTTGTTGGCTTTGGAAGCCGCGGTCCCCAGTAAGGAAGCAGCCGTTCCAGGTGTCCCAAGCTGCCGAGAGGATTCCCCCGACACCGGAACATCATCACCCGGCGAGAACAGCCTGGAACATCGGGCCTCCATGGAGGTGACCGCGGAGGCCTCAATGGGCCCGACTATGGGTGGACATGGGATGGGACTAGACATTGTGCCTTCCCTCAAAATGGGAACCATTGTGTGGGGATGTTTTATATGTTTAAATCTCTGTATCATTGTCATGTCTGTATTCTTTTTTCTGTGCTGCATTGGCAAGAAGCATTTCACTACACCAATTGGTGTATGTGACCAATAAAATAACCTTTGAATCCTTTGAACCTGTCCTATCCATGTACCGGTCTAACTGTTTCTTAAACGTGGGATAGTCCTTGCCTCAACTACCACCTCTGGCAGCTAGTTTCATACACCCACCACCCTTTGTGTGAAAAGGTTACCTCTCAGACTCCTATTAAATCTTTTTCCCCACACCTTAATCCCATGTCCTCTGGTCCTTGGTTCACCTACTCTGGCGAGAGACTCTGTGCATCTACCTGATCTATTCTTCTCATGATTTTATACATCGCCATAAGACTATACTCATGACTGTGTGGATGGACACAGTTCCAACTCCATCTTTAAATTTGCCGACGACACCACAATTGTTCAACAAATTACAAATTGGTAGATGGTTACTGATTGAAGGTCTGTGACACAGTAGTGTGCGGCAAGGTTGGTTCTGGGTCCTTTACTGTTGACAATGAAAAGTAATTTTGACTTTAAACTCCCTTGGTATTTGCTATTGGAGGGAACCGAGGGTATATGGCTACTGCAGGACCACCCGGGTTGTGTCGAAAATGCAACAAACCTGGACATGTGGTGGCCCAACGCAGTGCAGTTGTTTGCAAGAAATGCACACAGGTAAGCCAGGAGACTGTAAGGAGAGTAAAAACTGCAATCTGTGTGAGGAAGCAGGCCACCTCTACAGGGCCTGCCCTAAAAGAGCTTGCACCTATGTACAGGAGATAAGAGGGGCAGTTGCCAACACCCCCGACACGACAGCCAAGACCCCATCAGAAACGGAGAACTGGAGTGATGACGGACCGACCACCTTGAGCCTCCAAATGTCGGACAGGGACCTCCAGACCCCCGTTCAGGAGGGAGAGTCAATGGAAGGGGCATGGCAGGTGGTTAAAAGGAAAATGCACCAGAAGACTCCGTCTAAAAAGCAAAGGGAAGAGGAAAAGGGCACCACCAAAAAATATTCCTCCCCCAGACTGATGCCAGGAACCTCTCCTTGTTGGAGAATGAGTCGAACTCGAGAAACCAACAGATGCAGAGTAAGAGAGCAAACGCTGAGGGTGGAAAGAAAAAGGATGGCCAACCTGAAAACACGCCAGTGGTACCGCAGCTCCGGGAGACCTGGAGCAGCAAACTGCCCATCGCACCCCAGCTCCAGGAAACGGAGGGTCAGGTGCTCACAAAGGAGAGAGGAACAAGGGAGTATCTCCCCCTTACAACATCTTCAGCCTCACCAGAGGAGACCCCCCTTCCCAAGGAAGCCAATACCTAGTACCTGAGCCCCCAAATGGTTCGCTATTCACCAAAGTGGTGGTCATGAGGCTTCAGAATGAAGATCAGTAAACAATGGAGGTAAAACTCATCTTTAAATGTGCGCAGTGTGAAGAGCACTGCACTAAGTGTCAATGCCTTGCAGTACCAGGCCAAAACCAAGGCAGATGGAACTTTTCTGCAAGAAAGGGGTATGGTCTGAGTGCAGGTAGATGGGACTAGGGGAAAACAAATGATCGGCACGGACTGGAAGGGCCGAGAGGGCCTGTTTCCGTTGCTGTAATTGTTATATGGTTATGTGGTTATAATATGGATGCTACACCTCCAAAGTTACCGGAGGCGATCGTGATGGTGGCCCCACGGACTGTTGGTATGGTTGGGATCAGCCAGGGAATTTCACAATCACTGAAGTCAGGGAGGTGGTTGGGGGTCTTCTCCTCATGGTAGATGTAATGTACCATAGCTCTCCGCTCCGGCTGATCAATCCGTACGGAGCAATTGGTTGGCCGTCCTCCAGCAGCTCCCACCATTGCTGGTGACTTTCTGGCCTGTGACGTCAACTGCATCATTGATGCGGCTGGACGATCCGGCAGTGCTGACTACAGGCTGGACAGCACCTCCAATCTCCCGATGGAGTCGATCAAATATGCAAAACTGTGCGATGCCTTCAGCAACCCTGCAGGCGGATCTTAGTGGTAATTTACCTGGTTTAGCTCTTAGACACACCAATGTCTCTGACCACTGCCTCCTTCAGGCTTCTTGAAACCTGCAGGAGGACCGGAAGGCAGGCAGAGGGAAGTGGAAGTTAAATGTGTAGCTGCTGACTCCAAAGAACATCAAGGAGCTAAAAAAGATGTGGGTTGGTATTTTAATTGGCCTTCGTACATCGCACCTGGTGTGCAGGCAGGTAATAGAATCTAGGGGGAAATGATGAGAATGCGTAACAAATTAAAAAACATGGGATTAATGCATATGGGTCAGTTTGGACTTGGTGGTCCACTTTCAATAAAATATTGGCTGATTTTTTTTTTTTACCTCAGTATCTCTCTCCTGCAATAACCTTTGACTATGTAGTCAACTGAGGGGTTTGTGTTGGAAGGAACTGCAGATGCTGGTTTAAACCGAAGATAGATACAAAAAGCTGGAGTAACTCTGCGGGTCAGACAGCATCTCTGGAGAAAAGGAATAGGTGACATTTCGGGTCAAGACCCTTCTCTGAACCGCTTTGTTCTCTCTACTTATCAATGGCACTCATCATTCATTATCTGGGTGCCTCTGCTTTTGTTTATGATTCAATTCTAAATTTATTAACATTTTATCAGACAGATATTCATAAAATTCTGCAGCGATTCAGGAGAGCAGACAGCACCCAGAGTAAAGAAATCAGCCATGCAACATCTATAAAATTATTACTCTTTAAAGTAATTGAGCAATGTTGTTACTTTTATAAATGGGAAAGCATGATATGCATTACTTTATTTACTTATAGCAGCTCTAAATCTGATAATTGGAGGAGACTTGCAAACAGCTTTCCATTAATGTGACAAATTATTGTTTATGTTATAAGGGACAGGCAGCAAGTAGCAAGCAACATTTGCTTTTTCAAATAATCATATTTATAGAACACTCCTTTGTCAGTAAATAACATTTTATATATTTAGTTTCTGTCAAATATTTTATCAATTTACCAAAAAAACATTATATGAAAATAATGAATTATGTCAGAGGATGATGTGTTGGACGCGGAGGTGGGTGGGGTGAAAGGTAAGGACCGGGGAACTTTATCCTTGTACCATCTGGTTGGAGGGGGAGCAGAGAGTGTAGGAGTGCAGGTACATAATTCCTCAAAAGTAGCATCGCAGGTAGAAATGGTGGTCAAAAAGGCTTTCGACACTTTGGCCTTCATCAGTCAGAGTACTAAGTATAGAAGTTGGGGTTTCACATTGCAGTTATATAAGACGTCGGTGAGGCCAATGAGGTTTAGAGTATTCTGTTCAGTTTTGGGCACCGTGTTATAGGAAAGAAGCTGTCAGCTGGAAAGGGTGCAGAAAAGATTTATGAGGATGTTACCAGGACATGTGGGCCTGAGCTACGAGGGGAGAGGTTGAGCGGGCTAATACACTATTCCTTGGAGCGCAGGTGTATGAGGGGTGATCTTACAGGAGTGTACATAATCGTGAGAGGAATAGATCCGGTAAACACACAGAGTCGCTTGCCCAGAGTAGGGAAATTGAGAACCAGAAGACATAGGTTTAAAGCCAAGGGGGGAAAGATTTAAGAGAAACCCGAAGAGTAGCTATTTTTACACAAAGATTAGTGGGTCTATGGAATGAACTGCCAGAGGAGGTAGTCGAGGCTTGCAACCTTTAAGAAACATTTAAACAGGTACATAGATAGGTTAGTTTTAGAGGGATATGGGCCAAATGCTGGCAGGTGGGACTAGTGTATTTGGGACAAGTAGACAAGATTAGCCGATGAGCCTATTTCTCGGGTCAGCCGAGAACATGGGACCCAGCAGGGGGGCATATTCTTCTAAATCAGTCTGAAGAGTCCCGACCCGAAACATCACCTCTCCATGTTCTCCAGACATGCTACCTGACCCATTGAGTTACTCCAGTACTTTGTGTCTCTTTTTGTAAACAAGTATTTACAGTTACTTGTTTCAACAATTTCCCATACTGAGATAATTCGCAACAACCAATGGCAGGGAGCAGGCACATTTGAAAATTATTTTGTACTATCGGAAAATACTCTGAACCTTGAAGATCAATTGGTCCCAATTCCATTAATTTTATAACAAATCAATTTTTGCATCCAATACAGTACATAGTAATTTATTACAATGATCATTCTTTGATGTCACATCATTCCTTCACTGTGTGACTGGAAAAATACAGATACATCTGCATACTTGTTAATTGAAAACGTGTAAAAAGCATATGAAAGATAACATTATTAAATCCACATGAATTGTTATTCAACTACTTCAATTTTTTTATACTTGTATCATTCCTTTAGCATTTTCGTTTATTTGAAATGAGTGAATCTACTTTCAAGTCATGCATCAATTAACCATCTTAAGAAGATCCTTTTTTTAAGATCTCAGGCAGGGAAACTACCATGTCACGGAGATTATTATGAAAGACCAAACTGCATCAAATTGTGTGACAGAAAGGATCAACATTTGAAAATATCTTTAAATAATGTCTCGCTGTAAAGTTTTATTTATTTTATCTTTGTAGCAATGACATTTTACTTAAAAGGCAAGGCAGAAATGGATTTTGCTCTCCTCAATAATACATGTCGATCTGAAGCGTTGATTTGAGTGTTATTTCACACAGTAAAAGAATGTAACAAACCAGAAAGAAATATAAGATGGAAGCCTCTATGCTATTTCATTAAATGCAAGATACTATTTCAATAAAAATCAAAAACAACATTTGGTGGGGTTCATTTGTGATAGGAAGAAAACAGAACGGATTTAAATTGATTAAAGTAGTGTCACCGAGGTTGAACAAGTGCAATTTTGATTAATTGTTACATTAGATAGTGCTGAATACAGTACATCAATACCACTAAAACATGCAGCTGGAGCTTTACTGACTTGTTTTCTGCAGCTATCAGAGGGACACAAAACATGTAATAGTACCCGCCAATTTGTATTAAATGGATTTTAATGGATTGGATTAGTTTTTGTGCAAATTGAATTTAATATTATTTGCACTTTCAAAGAATCAGGGATCCATAGGAATTTAATTTAAGAAAACACTTTTATATTTTGTCAATTATAAAAGCATTTCTTTTATAATTGACAAAACGCCTTGACATTGGTTTATTATTGCCACGTGTATGGAGATGTAGTGAAAAACATAGTTTTATCTGCTATAAGTATATCAGGTAGTGCAAAAGAGAAACTCAAAAGAGTGCATATAGTGTTACAGCTACAGAAAAAGTGCAGATAAAACAAGAAGGGTGACTGTCTGAAGAAGGGTCTCAAATCGAAATGACACCTATTCCTTTTCTCCAGAAATGCTCTGACCCGCTGAGTTACTCTAGCTTTATGTGTTTATGTTTGGTTTAAACCAGTATCTGCAGTTCCTTCCGACACAGTGGAAACTATAGGCTGGTTACCCTCTTAGCGGTTGGTAAGATTTTAGTCTATTATCAAGGATGAGGCTTTGGGGTATTTGGAAGCACATGACAAAATAGGCCAAAATCAGCGTGATTTTGTGAACGGATCTTGCCTGATGAACGTTGGAATTCTTTAAGGAAGTAAATAACAGTATATACAAAGGAGAGTCAGAGGATGCTGTTTACCTGAACTTTCAGAAGACCTTTGATAAGGTGCCGCAAGTGAGGCTGCTATATAAAATGAGAGCCCATGGTATTAGAGGGAAGGTACTAGCATGGATAGAAGATTGGCTGAAAGGCAGAAGGCAAAGAGCAGGAATAAAGGGGGCTTTTTCAGGTTGGCCGCCAGTGACTAGAGGTGTTCCGCAAGGGTCGGTACTGGGGCCGCTATTCTTCACTTTGTTCATCAATGATTTAGATGAGAGAACTGAAGGCTTTGTAGGCAAGTTTGCGGATGTTACAGAGATAGATGGAGGGGTGGTGTAGAGAAAGCAGAGACTCTGCAGAAGAACCTGGACAGTTTGGCAGAGTGGGCAAAGAAGTGGCAGATGGAATACAGTGTACCAAAGTGTGCAGTGATGCATTTTGGTAGTTGGAATAAAGGTATAGACTTTTGTAAATGGGTGGAGGATTCAGGAATCGGAGGTGCAAATGGACGGGAGCAGTGGGGCAGGATTCACACAAGGTTAATTTGCAAGTTGAAGCATTAGTAAGGAAGGCAAATGCAATGTTCACATTTACTTCGAGAGGACTAGAATGTAAAAAACAGGGATGTAATGGTGAAGCTTTAGAAGGCACCAGTCAGAACATATTTGGAGTACTGTGAGCAGTTTTAGGCCCCTTATCTGAGGATCACAGGTACTGTACCTGGAAACACCGGGAAGACCTCCGGAGCCGACGGGCAGGATTTCCCAGGAGCAACGGAGCTGGAGCTGCTGACTGTGAGGGAATCCCCGATCGCAACAGAGCTGGAGCTGCTGTCTGCAAGGGAATACCTACTCCAGCGCAGGTTTGCAGAAACAGCAGGTACAGTAAGCACAGTACCTGGAAACAACGGAGAGGCCTCCATTGTGTCTGATGGGCAGGTCTTCAGGTCAGACTGAAGCACAGAGGACTTCGACCCCCCTCTCCCTACCATCCCACTGGCCAATGTACAGTCCCTTGAAAATAAAGTGGAGGACTTAAGGTCAAGGCTGCTTTACCAAAGGGAGCTGAGAGAATGCTCTGTGTTCTGTTTCATAGAGACATGGCTCACCCCCAACTCCCCAGACTCAGCACTCCATCCATCGCATGGACCGTACACTGGCATCTGGGAAAGGGAGAGGAGGGGGCACCTGCCTCATGGTCAACTCTGCGTGGTGCTCAGACGTGGCAGTTCTATCCAACTCCTGCTCTCCACACCTCGGACACCTGGTGGTGAAGTGCCGTCCCTTCTACCTACCAAGGGAATTCACCTCCATCATCCTGACCGCAGTCTACACCCCACCCCAGGCTGATGTCCATCTGGCACTGAGGGAGCTGCATCCCGTGGCCAATAAGCACCAGACGACTTACCCCGAGGCATTTACCACCATTGCTGGGGACTTCAATAAAGCTAACCTGAAGAAATCGCTCCCTAACTTCCAACAACATGTCTCCTGCAGCACCAGAGGATCAAACACCCTCGATCACTGCTGCACGACCAGCAAAGATGCCTATCGCTCTATCCCTCGCCCTCACTTCGGTAAATCCGACCATACCGCGGTGCTGCTTCTTCCTGCCTACAGGCAGCAATTGAAGAGCGCACCCACAGAGGTGATGACTGTACAAAGCTGGTCGGGGGGGGTGGGGGCAGAGGAACAACTCCAGGACTGTTTGGAGTCTGTAGACTGGGCAATGTTCAGGGACTTGACAACGGACCTGAATGAATACGTGTGGAGGACTGGATCCCAACAAAAACCTTCCGAGGGTTTCCTAACCAGAAGCCTTGGATGAACCATGCGATCCGCACTCTTCTGAAGTGCAGATTCCGGGCATTCAGGTCTGGAGATACAGAGGCTACAAGACGTCCAGATACGACTTTGGTAAGGCCACCTGGGTATCATGGTACACCAGTCATTGAAAGTAGGCATGCAGGTGCAGCAGGCAGTGAAGAAAGCGATTGGTATGTTAGCATTCATAGCAAAAGGATTTGAGTATAGGAGCAGGGAGATTCTACTGCAGTTGTACAGGGCTTTGGCGAGACCACACCTGGAGTATTGTGTACAGTTTTGGTCTCCTAATCTGAGGAAATACATTCTTGCCATAGAGGGAGTACAGAGAAGGTTCACCAGACTGATTCCTGGGATATGAAGAAAGACTGGATAGACTCGGCTTGTACTTGCTAGAATTTAGAAGATTGAGGGGGGAATCTTGTAGAAACTTACAAAATTCTTAAGGGGTTGGACAGGCTAGATGCAGGAAGATTGTTCCCGATGTTGGGGAAGTCCAGAACAAGGGGTCACAGTTTAAGGATAAGGGGGAAGTCTTTTAGGACTGAGATGAGAAAAACATTTTTCACACAGAGAGTGGTGAATCTGTGGCATTCTCTGCCACAGAAGGTAGTTGAAGCCAGTTCATTGGCTATATTTAAGAGGGAGTTAGATGTGGCCCTTGTGGCTAAAGGGATCAGGGGGTATTGAGAGAAGGCAGGTACAGGATACTGAGTTGGATGATCAGCCATGATCATATTGAATGGCGGTGGAGGCTCAAAGGCCGAATGGCCTACTCTTGCACCTATTTTCTATATTTTTATGTTTCTATCAAAAAGGCCAAAAGGGACTTCTGCTCCAAGCTGACGGATGTTCGGCAACTGTGGCAGGGCTTGAATGCCATCACTTCCTGCAAGGCGAAATCAGGAGGCAGCTCAATTGTCAGAGATCCTGACAAGCTCAATGCATTTTACGCACGCTTTGATAGGGAGAACACTGATGTGCCTTCCCGAGTCCACATTCGCCGTGATGGTATTTCAGTCACAGTCATGGAGGCCAACGTCAGAAGGCCTGGTTGTGTTCTAAAAACCTGTGCGGACCAACTGGCTGGAGTTTTTACGGACATTTTCAACCTCTCACTTCTGAGATCTGAGGTTCCCACCTGGTTTATAAGGGCATCAATAATACTGGTGCCCAAGAAGAGCAATGTGACGTGCCTCAATGACTACCGACCAGTGGCATTATCGTTTGTGGTGATGACGTGCTTTGAGAGGTTGATTATGGCGCATATCAACTCCTACCTCGACAAAAACCTCGACCCTCTGTTGTTCGCTTACCACCACAACAGATCAATGGTGGATGCGATCTCACTGGCTCTCCACTCCGCTCTGGACCACTTGGACAACAAACACTCATATGCCCGGCTGTTAGTTATTGACTACACCTCGGCGTTTAATACTGTTATGATATGTGTAATGTGCCTTTAACGACTTAATAAAGTCCACACATGCGCAGGGGTTCCAGGCATGCATAGGAGTTTTACTTACAAGAAAAGCTTGTCCTTGAACATGGTGGCAGCAGTGGTGCCTTAAAGAATCATTTTTCTGCCACAACCTGAAGCTCCCGGCTGGAACAGAACAGCTAAGGACTTGTGAAACTGTCAAGCGCCGTATGATTGGTGAATGAGAAGCATTTAAGGCACGGAAAATATTAAAACTGCTGGAAAACGACATGGCTACCCGAAGGGTGGGGCAGACGGCCGCTCAGCAGCAAGGCGAGACGAGTGCGGACGAGGAGACGGGCAACCAGCGGCCTACGCAGATGGGTACTGGTAGCACTCCACAGCACGCTGCTGGTCCGCGTTCTGTGAGCGATATACGACCACCGATCCCATTAACCGTCAACCGCGAAGTGATTGTGGGTTGGAAAACGGCGTTGGATGTGGGCAAACCACAGTGTGGTCGCAGAGCTAGACAGGCAAACACCAGCATTACAGACAGCATTGTTTCTCCATACAATTGGCCCGTCAAGACTGGAGATTTACGACAGTTTTATGTTCGCCAACGATGAGGAGGACCAAGAATTGGCTGATATCATTTGCGTGTTTGAGAGCTACGCCATTGGCGAAATGAATGAGACGTAAGAGTGATATCTCTTCAACAAGAGACAGCAAGAAGCAGGTGAGAACTTGGAATCGTTCCTCGCTAGCCTGAGAACACTGGCAGAGTCCCAAAATTTCTGCCAGTGCATAACGGACTACTGGCTCCGTGACAAGATAGTGTTGGGCATTAGCGACTCGCAGAAAAGGAAGCTCACTCTCACCGGATGAATTGACATCTGCAAGAGTGCTGAGACTGCTGAATCGCATCTCCAAGCTTTCACCGACGGTGGAAGTAGCAGGTTGTCTGCTACTGTCCATAAAATCAGACAGCAGAATGGCAAGAGAGGCGCTGCTCTGCAACATCCACACAAGCAAAGCAATTGGGCTAAGCCAAAGAAAAGCCAAGGCAAGCACAATCAAGAAGCGAAAGCGTGCAAGTATGATGGCAAGGAGCATGCAATGGATAAATAGCAATGCCCAGCGTACAGACAGACGTGTAGGGCATGTGGCAGTCGCAACCACTTTGCCAAAGTATGCAGAAAGAAGAAAGTACACAAAGTGGACGACCAGGCCGGAAGTGACACGAGCACTGAGTACATCGATAGTATCACACTCACAATTAACACTGTGCGGCCGAGAGATGATGTCTACGCACCAATGCATGTCAATGGGTAGCAGGCTGACTTCGGAGTGGACAGTGGAGCAAGCGTGAACATCTTGCCATACAGATATTTACACAGCGTAGACCACACACTTGCCCCATGTCAAAAGAAGCTCATGATGTGGAATAAGACTACGATGGATGCAGAAGGAGTTTGCCGGGTTAAGCTGCTCGACCCCAAGACAAACCGCAAATATTCTGTGGAGTTCATTGTGGTCAGTGATGACTTCACACCGCTGCTAGGAAGCAAAGCTAATCAGCGAATGAATTTGATCACTGTAAATGACGACACCTTTCACCATGTACACACGTCGACGGTATTAAGAGAAAGCGGGTAAGACTGAAGAACGCTATGGGGAGGTGTTCGACGGTAAATTAGGAGAGCTGCCTGGTGAGGCACACCTGCAGAATGACGGGGAAGTGCAACCCAAAGTCTTGCCGATGTGATCAAGCAGAAGGTGAAGACAGAGCTAGAGCGCATGAGAAGCTAGAGCGTCATCAGTTCATGAGCCATCAAGTTGGCTCAGCGAGCTCGTGGTCGCGGAGAAAAAGAATGGCGATCTCCGGGCGTGCATCAATCCACGACCGCTAAACAAAGCGCTGACGCGAGAACACTATCCACTCCCAGTTATTGAGGACATCTTGCCAGATCTCGACCAAGCGAAGATCTTTAGTAAACTGGACATGAGCTCAGGTGAAACTTGATGACGAATCGTGCAATCTGACGATGTTCAACACACCTTTTGGGCATTACCGGTGGTGCCGATTGCCATTTGGATTAAGTGTATCGTCTGAAATCTTCCAGCGAAGATTACATCAAGCCCTCGAAGAGCTACCTGCAGACAACATCCTCGTATATGGTAAAGGAGAGGCAATGGAAGACGCGATCATCGACCACGACTCGAAGCTCGAGCAGTTGCTTCATTAATGTGCACAGCAACACATCAAACTTAACAAGGACAAGTCTGTCCTCAGAGCAACTTTGATACCCTTTTTAGGACATGATCACTGGCACAGGACTGCCGCCCGATCCTGAAAAGGTCGCAGAAGTCGTCAATATGCCAGCACCCTCAGATGTACAGGGTGTGCAGAGGCTAGTTGGATTTGTCAACTACCTAAGCTGTTTTCTCCCCAGTCTGTCTGTTGCCCTTGAGCCCATCAGTCAGCGGACAAGACCAGACATAGCACGGGAGTGGTCTGCTGAGCAGGACAATGCGATGTCCAAGATCAGAATGATGGTATCTGAGGCACCGATCTTAGCGTACTACAATCCCAAGGAGGAGCTGACGATTCAGTGTGATACGAGCAACAAGGGACACGGGGCAGCCTTGCTCCAAAAGGGACGTCCCATCGCATATGTGAGCAGAGCAATAACTGACACCGAATTGCGATATACCTCGATTGAGAAGGAGATGCTCGCCGTGGTATTTGCAATGGAGCGTTTCCATCAGTATATATTTGGTGGTTTCACCAGCGTGATCAGTGATCACAAGCCGCTGGAAATGATAGCAAAGAAGCCGTTAGTGAAAGCGCCAAAGCATCTTCAAGGAAGGCTACTCCGCCTACAGAGCTATGATTTTGACATCAGCTACTGTCAGGGGGAGCTCATGTACCTTGCGGATACACCGTCGCGTGCAGTTAGCGGTACTCCGAGCAGAGAGCAAGTATTCGAGGAGGTAAACAAGGTATTATCATGGTTGGTCATGGTTGATCATGGAGCAAATCAACTCCTACCTCGACAAACACCTGGACCCACTGCAGTTCGCTTACCGCCACAACAGATCAACAGTGGATGCGATCTCGCTGGCCCTTCACTCTGCTCTGGACCACTTGGACAACAAAAACTCATATGTCAGGCTGTTATTCATTGATTACAGCTCGGCATTTAGCATAATCATCCCCTCCAAGCTGGTTACCAAACTCGCAGAACTGGGTCTCTTCGCATCCCTCTGCAATTGGATCCTCGACTTCCTCATTCACAGACCACAGTCCGTTCGTATTGGTGGAAATGTGTCAGGCTCGATAACAATCAGCACGGGAGCACCTCAAACCCCTGCTATACTCACTCTATACTCATGACTGCGTATCCGGTCACAGTGCGAACTCCATCATCAAGTTCGCTGACGACACCACTGTTGTGGGACATATCACTGATGGGGATGAGTCAGAGTATAGAAGTGAGATCGACCGATTGACCAAATGGTGACGGCACAATAACCTGGCTCTCAACACCAGCAAAAGCAAGGAACTGATTGTGGACTTTGGAAGGGATAGGATAGGGACCCACAATCCCGTTTATATTAACTGGGCGATGGTGGAAAGGGCTAAGAACTTCAAATTCCCGGGCATGCATATTTCTGAAGATCTTTCCTGGTCCCAGCACACTGATGCAATTATAAAGAAAGCACATCAGCGCCTCTTCTTCCTGAGAAGATTACTGTAGAGAGCTTGCTGAGTGGTTGCACCGTGGCTTGGTTCGGCAACTTGAGCATCCAGGAGCGGAAAATAATGCAGAAAGTTATGACCAGTGCCCAGTCCATCATCGCCATTGGTCACAACTTTCTGCATTCTTTTCCGCTCCTGGATGCTCAAGTTGCCAAACCACCATTGAAGGGATCTATCGCAGTCGCTGCCTCAAAAAGGCTGCCAACATCATCAAGGACCCACACCATCCTGGTCACACACTCATCTCTCCACTGCCATCAAGTCGAAGGTACAGGAGCCTGAAATCTGGTTCATCCAGGTTCAGGAACAGCTACTTCCCCACAGCCATCAGGCTATTAAACTCGCCATCAAACAAACTCTGAACTATAACAGCCTATTGCACTTTATCTGTTTATTTATGTGTATATATCAGGGATCCCACGTAACCTTTTTTCTCTGTTTCCAGCCGGGCAACCTCGGCAGCTTTTTAGGTTGCCAAATGACAGTTTAGGTGGTCTTTTAAAATGGTTTGCATGACGCGTGCGATAATGTGCTCGGACGAAGTGCATAGTTACCAGTCGGAATTATGATCAATGAAGCATTCACATATTATTTCTGCTTTAAATAAAGTCACAAACTAAACATATTCACCAATCAAGACATGGTATAAGACAATGACTTGCAGCAAAATTATAATACAGTATATACAGTATCTCAACTCTTTTTACACGTTGCAATGAATGCAATTTCTATTATTCCTTTCCACTTCCAAACAAAAATTGGTTGGATTATTCAGAATATGATCAACTTCGGTGAGACCAAGAGCAGGCTTGGCGATCGCTTTGCACAACACCTCCACTCAGTTCGCAATAACCAACCTGATCTCCCGGTGGCTCAGTACTTCAACTCCCCCACCCATTCCAAATGCGGCTTTTCTTTTCTGGGCCTCCTCCATGGCCAGAGTGAGGCCCACTGCAAATTGGAGGAAGAGCACCTCATATTTTGCTTGGGTAGTTTACACCCCAGCAGTATGAACATTGGCTTCTCCAATTTCAGGTAGTCCTTGCTTTCTCCCTCTTTCCCCTCCCATTTCCAGCTCTCCCACAGCCTACTGTCTCCGCGTCTTCCTTTCATTTTCCCGCCTCCCCGCCGACATCAGTCTGAAGAAGGGTCTCGACCCGAAATGTTGCCTATTCCTTCGCTCCATAAATGCTGCCTCACCCGCTGATTTTCTCCAGCTTTTTTGTCTACCAACGGGATCACACCACTGGCCACATCTTCCCATCTCCTCCCCTGTCGGCTTCCCACAGAGACCACTCCCTCCGTAACTCCCTGGTCAATTTGTCCCTTCCCACCCAAACCACCCACCCTCCTGGCACTTTCCATTGCAACTGCAGGAAATGCTACACTTGTTGCTTTACCTCCCCCCCTTGACTCCATTCAAGGACCCAAGCAGTCTTTCCAGGTGCGGCAGAGGTTCACCTGCACCTCCTCCAACCTCATCTATTACATTCGCTGCTCTAGGTGTCAGCTGCTCTACATCGGAGAGACCAAGCCTAGGCTTGCCGATCACTTCGCCAAACACCTCCGCTCGGTTAGCAATAGCCAGCACTTCAACTCCCCCTCCCATTTCGAATCTTCTGTCCTGAGCCTCCTCCATGTCCAGTGAGGCCCACCGTAAATTGGAGGAGCAGCACTTTATATTTCGCATGGGCAGTTTACACCCCAGCGGTATGAACATTGACTTCTCCAATTTCAGGTAGCCCCTGCTTTCTCCTCCCCTTCCAAGCTCTCCCTCAGCCCACTGTCTCCGCCTCTTCCTTTCTTCTTCCCGCACCCCCCACCCTCACATCATTCTGAAGAAGGGTCTTGACCCAAAACGTCGCCTATTTCCTACGCTCCATAGATGCTGTCTCACCTGCTGAGTTTCTCCAGCATTTTTATTTACCCATTCACACAAGTTCTGTTATCCCATTTTCCTCACTTACTCCCTACACATTAGGAGCAATTTTACAGAGTCAAGTTAATCAACAAACCCAATGCGTCTTTGGGATGTGGGAGGAAACCCACAAACTTGCAGGGAGAATGTGCAAATTCAACACAGACAGTGCCCGAGGACAGGATCGAACACAGATCTCTGGCGTGTGAGGCAGCAGGTCCACCAGCTGTGCCACTATATTTTGTTTTCAAACACACAAAAAATTATACGTTGACAACTTTAGTTACTAAAAATAAGGAACTATCCATTTTCAGTCTAAAATTTCTAAGTGACGCTATGTCCCCCTTTACAGTTACTGTATGTTTTAATTCAGTTCAAGACTATGGGGCAGTACATTGGCCATAAAGTTGCTGTCTGAAAGTGCCAGAGACCCAGAATTGATCCTGAATATGGGTGCTGTCTGTATGGAGTTTGCTCCTTTTCCCTTTGATCGTATGGGTTTCCTTCCACATTCCAAAGGTGTGCAGGAACCTTTTTCAGACCCAACCCAAAATATAATATTTTCCTTTTGTCCAGAGATTCTGTCTGACCTGGTGAGTTACTCCAGCTTTTTGTGTCTATCTTCAGTTTAAACCAGCATCTGCAGTTCCTTACTGCACACATGATACTATACAATAGAACTTTATTCATCCCAGGAGGGAAAGTGTGTGTGATATATATAGATATTTATTTATTTATTTATTTATTTATTTATTTATTTATTTATATAGCTATACTAGACTAAGTGGGACCCGTTGGGTCCCGTGTTCACAGGGGAGGGCTGGTCCCCCAATGCAATATTCCACCTCTCCACCAATTCCAATATTGGTGGCCTAGTGGGGGGGGGGGGGAGCGCTAGTATGGGTGTTGTGGGCTGAAGGGACTGGTTTCCAGAGGGCTAGTATGGACATTGTGGGCTGAATGGATTCTTGGGCTGGCAGCTCAGTCACCCAAGCCTGGCGTGCTGGCAGCTCAGTCACCCAAGCCTGGCGTGCTGGCAGCTCACTCACTCACGGCTGGTGGGCTGGCAGTTGATTCACGGCTATTCCTTGAAATTCGATTTCAACCAGGGTGCAAGGCCACCAAATTCAAATGAAGTTTCATACCACTTCAAGCAGGGTGCAAGGTCACCAAATTCAAATGCAGTTTCATACCATTACAAACAGGGTGAAAACACCACAATATTCCACATAAAAACCACACTCACAGTTCAGTAGACATTCAGTGTGTTCAGTTGGTTCACAGCTCAGACAGAGAGTCGTGACCTGTCTCTTCCCCATCTTGCAGGGACTGAGCCACGCCCACACTTCTGGGTTTATAGTCCCTCCCCTCCCACCGGAAGGGGTGTGACCTTCATGGCGTGATTGACAGGAGAGAGAATCTCAACATTTTTTAAACACAAATAACTCTTTTATTTTTCATCGATGGGAAAAATCCTCAGCACCTGATGAGCGAAGGGGGACTCTGAGTAAGATGGCCAAAAATCACACCCATAAGTGGTAGCGTATCTTCTTAAATCAATATAAAGTGCAAACAGGAAGTGGTCAAATTTAGCCTTTTAATTCTTAGCTTTTTCAAACCAACCACCACCACCACCACCACTACCACATTTGCTTAGCTTTTTCAAACCAACCACCACCACCACATTTGCTTAGCTTTTTCAAACCAACCACTACCACCACATTTGCTTAGCTTTTTCAAACGAACCAAACACCACCACATTTGCTTAGCTTTTTCAAACCAACCAAACACCACCACATTTGCTTTTTCAAACCACATTAAGGGCACTCACAGGTCAGTAAAACCACTCACAATGTAGTAGACATGTGTTCAGTGTTATTCACAGCTCAGACTGAGTTGTGACCTCTCGCTCCATCTTGCAGACACTGAGGCAGTCCACACTTCTGGGTTTTATAGTCCCTCCCCCCTCCCACCGGAAGGGGCGTGGCCTTCATGCTGTGATTCACAGGAGAATCTCAATATTTTTTATACATTAATAAATCTTATATTTTTCATCGATGGGAAAAATCCTCTTGTCCTGTGCAGCGGAGTGGGACTCTGAATAAGATGGCCAAAAATCACAGCTGTAAGTCGTAGTGTTTTTTTCTAAAATCAATATGTAGTACAAACAGGAAGTGGTCAAGATTTGAGTTTTAATTATATAGCTATTCATATATAAATATACACTGTTTTGTTTTCTTGTTTATAACATTGTTTACAGAGTACTATGTTTACATATTCTGTTGTGCTGCTGCAAGTAAGGATTTCATGGTTCTAACTGGGATGTGAGAGAATAAAACACTATTGACTTACGTCGCTAAGGTGCAGGATAGAACTAGTGTATGGGTGATCGGTGGTCGGCATGGACTCGGTGGGCCGAAGAGCCTGTTTCCACGCTGTATCTTTAAATTAAACTAAAAACACTAAAACCAGAGGAAATCTAAAGAAGGGTCTCTACCTGAAACGTCATCCAATTTCTTCTATCCAGAGATGCTGGCTGCTCCATGGAGTTCTCCCGCACAATTAAAGCATGGAATAGTCTTCACCCTACCATAGTTACCCAACCAGAAGCAACTAAATTTAAGGTAGCTCTTTTTCCCCAAGAACCCTTTTTTGCTTTAGTCCAAGTCAAGAGTCAAGAGAGTTTTATTGTCATGTGTCCCAGATAGGGCAGTGAAATTCTTGCATGCTGCAGCACAACAGTATATGTAAACATAAAACAGAACAGGCGATAAAAGTTCAATGTGTCTATATACCATAGACCATATATATACACAATAAATAAACAGATAAAGTGCAATATGCCGTTATTTTTCAGTTTGGTTTGGTGGTGGAGGGTCCACTCCAGTTTAAATTCCATTTGGAATATTTTTGGAGGACCAGGAAACCAAGAAGCAAGAGTTACTTCAGGGAGTTACTCCAGCTCCAGGGAGTGACTTTGCGTTGGTTTTCAGCGGTCGCGGCGAGGTGGCGACCGGACAGCAATGGCGGCCAGATCTCGCACAATGCAAAGGGAGGGAGAAAGTGCCCGGCGCCGACCAGTTGCCGTGGCAGTGCGCATGTGCAGGGCGGCACATGCGCACAACCACAGTCGATGATGTGCTGGCAATGGTTGTGCGCATGTGCAGGGGGAGGATGTGCAGGCCGTGGCAGTGCGCATGTGCAAGGCGGCCAGCCGTGGCAGCGGATGAGGAGCGGGCAGAGAGCCGGCGGCCCGGATACGGATAGCGGGTGGAGACGGAGAGTGACAGAGAGAGAGAGTGATTGAGAGGGGGGCCCCGCTCAGAGTTGAACGATAGGTGTCCCGGGTGCTTGCCAAGCTGGTCAAAATGTCACGACTGTTAGGTTGCCCGGCGGGACTTTAGGTCGCCATTGGCACCCAGGCAACCGTTAATTTTGAGCCCTGATATATATGGTGTATGCTATATAGACATACTGAACTGTTCTGTATTTATGCTTACAATATTCTGTTGTGCTGCTGCAAGCAAGAGTTTCATTGTCCTATCTGGGACACATGACAATAAACTCACTTGACTTGAAAGGATGTGCTGGCGTTGGAGAGGGTCCAGAGGTGGTTTGCCAGGATGATCTCAGAGATGATTGGGTTAATGTATGATGAGCATTTGACAGCACTGGCCTGTACTTACTGGAGTTGAGAAGGATGAGGGAGGATCTTATTTAAACTCATAGCAGTTGCTATACAAAACTGTCATGCATCGCCATAGGATGCTGCTATGGTACATCTGTAGAAATTAGTAAGATTAATTGGAGACATGCCAAATTTCCTTCGCCTTATATGAGAGCAGAAACATGGTGTACTTTCTTGGCAATATTGTCAAAATGGTTGAATTAGGACAAATTGTTGGTGGCACTTTCACCTTGGAATCTGAAGTCCTCCATCATCTCCATTTCAGCACCATTGATACAGAGTGTGGTGTGAACTGCACCCTGTCTCCTGATGTCGATGACCAATTCCTAATAGGATTGTCAAAAATCACAATCTGACAAGATTTTGACCTGGAGACTATTTAAGGACAGAAAATCTAAAAATAATTTCCTGAAATATCTTGAATTTTTAATCAAGTTTCCTTTAAATTTCTGGGGGGTTTTCGGATTCCTACCCAAAGGCAGTCTAATTGACAAATTAGATATCTTGTGGGATGGAGCCTGCAATACATGGCTGTAGAGAAAGACATTTAGTCTAATGGAGAAATACAGATGGCAATGGAGAGAGGAAAGAGGGAAAGGCTAATGACTTGAATCAAGGAGTGTTGACTGTGGATCGTGCATCCATTGATGGACAGCAGAAAGCAGATGGATCACAAAATAGGAGGCAGGCAGTGGGAGGGTTCCTATCCATGTTGCATTGAGGGGCAGCTGTGGGAAAAAAATGACAAAAGAATGGGAAAATATAAGAAACCAATGGAGAACACCAGCAGGAAATACAATCCATTGTAGGACTGGGGCAGTGACTTTGGATGCAGAGAAAACAAGAATTATTGAAGGAAGTTTGCCGCCTAATGAACGGTCTCGATCCAAAATGTACACCAAAATGTATTTGTATACCTTGGGTGTGCAAGCAAAGAATTTCACTGTACCTTGTCACATGTGACAATAAAATATTCCATTCCAGTATTTCATTCCAGTCCAAATGTCACCTATTCCTTTTCTACAGAAATGTGGTCTGATCCACTGAGTTACAGCTTTTTGTGACATATATTGAGACAGGTTGTTTAATTAATCCAGAAGCAGGTCCACAATTAAACTCTACTTCTGCCATCATGGCCCCTCCATTCAAGAAATATATGCACACTGGTGGACTTTAATCATTGATTGTTTGCTAAATGGTGTCATTGAACAAATCCAGTAGCCTCTGTGTATTCATGTACACCATCTACATGTTGGTCCACAATCCAAACCCTGGAAGCACAATCACATGCAGGTGCATAGATGGTTATCAAAAATTAGTGCAGGATCTTGATCAGTTGGGCAAGCAGGCTGAGGAATGGATATTGGAGTTTAATGCAGATAAGTGCCCGCTTGATAAGTGTTGCGCTTGGGAACTCAAACTAGGGCAGGATCTTCACAGTGAATGGCAGGGCCCCGGGTAGTTTTGTAGAGCAGAGCAATCTAGGAGTGCCGATACATTGTTCCTTGACAGTGTTGTCACAGGCAGACAGGGTGGTCAAGAAGGTTGTCATCAATCAGGGTATTGGGTATAGAAGTTGGAATGTTATGTTACAGTTGTACAAGACATTGGTGAGGTCGCATTTAGAGTATTGTGTTCAGTTTTCGCCACACTGCTACAGGAAAGATGTTGTTAAGCTGGAAAAAATGCAGCAAAGATTTACAACAATGTTGCCAGGATCTGAGGGCCTGAGCTACAGGGAGAGGTTGGGGTGGCTAGAAATGTATTCCTTGGAGCATAGGAGGATGAGGAGCGATCTTATAAAGATGTATAAGATTATGAGGGGAATAGATAAGGTATAGGCACAGAGTCTTTTACTTAGGGGATTCATGAACCAGGGGACATATGTTTAAGGTGAAAGGGGAAAGATATAATAGGAACCTGAGGGGCAATTTTTTCACACAGAGGGTGATAGGTAAACGGAACAAGCTGCCAGATGAGGTAGTTGAGGCGGGTATTATAACAATATTTAAAATACATTTGGACAGGCACATGGATAGTAAAGGTTTAGAGTGATACCCAGAAATCTGGCTATTAAAACTGACAACTCAAGACAGGATCCCTGTAGCAATTTCCTCATAGAAGATTCAGTAGAAGGCAAAGTAAATTGTCCACATTCAATCAAATCTTCAGGATCAGTACATTTTTGGCTGCTGTTCCAACAAGATAAATCCTCAGCGCTACCTTCTCCAAGGCAATCCTACCCTAGCGAGCTGCAAATACTTCCCATAAAGGAATGAATAAAATACCTATCAGGAAGCTCTTCAGACCTCCAACAAACATTGATTCAATGTTCAATTCTTGGTGTAAAGTTCTTGCCACTGTTCAGGCCCAAATTGCAATGAATCTAAAAAACAAATTCTGGGCCTTGGTTGGTCTTTGAAATAAAGGGTAATATACAGTACTGAATAAAAATCCCTTCTAAGGCAAATTATATTTAGGAAATTAAAAGGAACAAAACATTGTGAAATTGCAATATCATTTTAGGGTGACACAGTAGCATGGCGGTAGAGTTGTTGCCTTACAGTGCCAGAGACCCAGGTTTGATTCTTACGACGGATGCTGACTGCATATAGTTTGTGCGTTCTCCCTGTGACCTCGTGAGTTTTCTCCGGTGCTCCAGTTTCCTCCCACATTCCAAAGACTTGAAGCTTTGAAGGTTAATTGGTTTCTGTAAATTGTCCCTAGTATGTAGGATAGAATTAGTGTATGAGTGATCATTGGTCAGTGCGGACTCGGTGGGCTGAAGGGCCTGTTTCCACCCTGCATCTCTAACCTAAATTAAACATACATGAATCGAAAAGAATTAGGAAATTAACCCAGGGTAGATTTACATTTATACCTCTAGGCTGCGAGTTGGCTCGGTGGAATCACTTGCCCTTGAAAGAACGGTTTATTTTCATATCAGTTGAAATCAATGTGGTTGTCTTTTAAACTGAGAGGCATCAATAATTATTGACAAATATTAAAATTAATTAATTCATTGTTTTTTAAACCAAATCTATTTCTGGCAAAGTACTGTTCTATTCCCATCTTTTGAAATGCAATGTGGTAGATCTTCTGTTTCAATCTTGGGGACATCGAAGCTCTAAATAAATTTGGGTCGAAGCTGCTCGTGATTTTCAGTCCATTCATTTTAACGATAAATTAATTACAAGTGGGCTGGTCCTTGTTTTGCAATGAGCTCTTCCATAAATAAGCTCTCAGATCCAGGCACAATAAAGGAAGTTCTTGTCATTGGGCCACACTTGATTCTTCATAAGCACCTCTTGAGAACAAAACCCCATTCAAGGTAACATTTCATGAAATTTGTAATTGACCTTTTAATGGGCTTTCTTATTGGTTTCATAAAGAGCTTCCATGTATCATCTCACAGAAAGAGCATCAATGAAATGTTTAATCCTAATCTGTGATCAATAGGATTTTAATATTCAATTTCCTTGTGGTTACTGTAGCAAAATATGTCCTTCTGGAAGGACTGCGGAAGGCTGTTGCCAAAAAGGCAATTAAAACATACCAGAACATGGAGCCATGAACATTCATCCCGATTGCATCGTGAAATAATGGGCCACTGTTCATCAACCCAAGGCCCACTCTAATTCCTTTAGAACAAAACACCACTTGCAGTTTCCCCCAGCCAACCCAGTGGTCTCTTCTTCGCTCGAACATATTGGTTGCATCCTGATGATGCAGGGGGACATTCCATCAGGTTTCAAATTTCAATCATACATACTGAAGAATCAATAGGACAGAGTTTGACAATTTACAACATCTCCACTTGTAGTTTCTGAAAAATATATATCTGGATATCATTAGGTATGGTACAATGGCGAGTTCTACTAGAATATTTTTGCCTTCCATCACAGTGAGGAGGTGCCTGGTAGACTCACTGTGGTGGATGTTAAACCGTGTTAAGTGTGTGTTTTGTTATTTTATTCTATGTTATGACTGCAAGGTATGGTACAATGGCGAGTTCTACTCGAATATTTTTGCCTTCCATCACAGTGAGGAGGTGCCTGGTAGACTCACTGTGGTGGATGTTAAACCGTGTTAAGTATGTGTTTTGTTATTTTATTCTATGTTATGGCTGCAAGGTATACAATTTCGTTCAGACTGAAATGTCTGAATGACAATAAAGGATACTTTACTTAATAATAGTAACAACTGCAAAGCGTTTGCTGGCAATAGCTTCATATAAGCCCTCTTTTTGGAATTCCGAAATACTGGCTCAAGAAATTTTAGAAAATGTCAAAGATTGAATGTACAGCACGTCAGTTTTTACTTTTATCTTTGTAAGACAGTTGAAATGCAGCGAATCATGTGTGACAGTGGTTATTCTGCTGCAGGGATAAACTTTCAACAAAATGTCTCAATAATATCTATCTTCAATCCACTACTTACTTTGTTCTTTCACAATATAGTCATAAACAGGCTTTGTTGCAGAATTTGAGAAATTCTCTTAGGAACATAGATTTTTTGGGATCAATTAATATAAAAAGGGAGAATTGATTTATCAAAACCACTCAGAACACTATCAAATGTGTCAAGAATTAAATCCATCGACTGAAAGAGTTTAGAGAATCAAGCTAGCCTATGGGATCACCAGACCTTTTCAAAGCCATCATAAATCACAGCAGAAAACAAATGAAGCTCTGTGTGATAAGATTTGCACTGACAGCTTTACTGCATCTCCATGTATGGTAGATAAATGGATATCTCTACCTTTATCAATTGCCAGTTTAAAAAAATTCAAGTTGTCAAAAATGTTACGAGTTACTCATAATAAAAATCCAAAGTCATTCTTTTTTTTAAACCATGTTAAAATAAACTGTGGCACAGATTCACGTTCCGATTCACCTTACTTGCACTGAAACAAACATGAAGACCTGAAAAGATTTTGCAGGACAATAGCATTTTCAGGTAAGGTGAAAGCACCAAAAATAATTGGATTCATTTTATATTCTTAATTTATTCATTTCACTTTGTCATTGCGAGATTGCTTGCTGCAGCTGAAATCCCCGCTCAACAGCTGTAATAAAGATGCAATCTTTATAGGAAAAGGAACTAGAGTGGAGACGATGTCAAATGATGTCTACACAAGTGAGTGAGTTAGGGTGCAAAGTTTTTGATGTGGTTGTTTTGATCTACCCATCCAATATTTTTCCCCAAGATGGAAATGCTTTGTGTTTGCCAAACTACTGCTCTTCTTCAATACAATAGTTTCATTTGATTTTTTTTTCCAAAAGGCTAAATATGATTCACTTGAAAGAGGGAACTGCTGCAATTTTTGTTTATTTCAGTGGAAACTACTGAAACTTCTGGTTTGAAAAAGTAATTACATTCAGATGATAATATCAAAGCAATCAGATCAAAGGACAATCTCCCTAATGGAATAAATCAAGCCAAATCTATTCACTCATCCTTGATTTTCAGAAGTATACATTTAATTGGACTGTCAGATACAGGAATGAAAGAAATTAAAATGCACAATTACTCCACCCAAAAAATTATTTTTACCAAAATCCTTCAAAGAAGGGGTTGAATTCTAATTAAATCCGCTAGTTCCGCACAAAAACCTTAGGCTCATTTCAATGTTAATTGAAATAACAAATCTACTAATTTTTTTTTATCAACGCATATTTAGAGCAATGTTAGGAAGCAATATTTGTAAAAAATATTGAGAGAATACTAATTGCTATTGAGTAAATCAGCAGGAGACTGCCTTTTCATATCATGTAAGCATGTTGAAATTCAAATAGTGCAGTTATGTCCACATATTCAGCAGAAGATAATTCTAGCTTCATAACAAAGAATTGCTACATCCTTTTAAATAGACCACATCAATAATCTGCTTTACACTGGCAGGTTTAAATATTGATGCATGTCGATGACATCTCCATGATTAATGGATGTGGCAATTTGCAGGAGTATTGATGGAAATAGCCAATGATATGGTGTCTACATTAGAATCTGGCATATGAGAAGCTCATATTGTCATTGAAATTCATCTCACTTAAGAATATGGCCTCATTTATTCTTAGTCAGTAAGATACACATAATAAACGGTTGAATATCCTAACAAATATAGTTCTAAACTTAAAGAATTATAATAATTGCCACTTAAATAGAAACATAGAAACATAGAAAATAGGTGCAGGAGGAGGCCATTCGGCCCTTCGAGCCAGCACCGCTATTCATTGTGATCATGGCAGATCATTGTGATCATCACTTGTCATGAGTTTTAAAATGGGTAATGAAAATAACTTTACAATATTGCTGAAATTAATGGGCCGGATTTCATTAGCAAATGTCATCACTTCCCATCAGGTTTACTGACAATAAGCTTTTTATAAGCATCAAGTCTAAGATCCCCACACATGTCTTGTAAAATACAGTATTGAAAATGTATTTAACATTAGATGGCATAGCATTTGCCAATATTTTCTAACACAGTTCAGAAACAGAGCCCCATCTTATGCTGAACACAGCATGTAGACCTGGGAGACACAAAATCCAGAGACGTTGCCCGTCCTGCTGAGTTACGGCAGCATTTTGTGTCTACCTTCGATTTAAACCAGCATCTGCAGTTCTTTCCTACACATGTAGACCTGGGAATTACCCCTTGGTTCCTGTTTCAGATTAGTCACATGCCCAATTGTTTTCAAGCAAGGAGAATTCTATTTTAGTAGTTTATTTTATGTATTAATGATCATTTTCATATTTTAATTCATCACTTAATTTTAGTTAAAGTAAAGGTCTTTATAAACATTCCGCAAAAGCTTTGATCCTGATCTTCCAATTAAAAGCCATAATTTCACCCAAGAGCTGTGCAGAATTTGACATAGCTGAGCAGTTGTTCAAGACTTCAGATCAAAGGCAGAGGTCCTGAATTTCTGCAGGGACATCTGCGCTCTTTCCCAATGCTTTAATTGTTTAAATGTTTTTGAATGTTTTTATAGGTTTTTAGTGGTTTATTTTGAATAGTTTTTAAGTGTTTTGAAAGTTTATGAATAAGTGATTCACATTGAATCTCTCTGCAGCTTCAAAAGTCAGTAATGGGTTTAACCACATCCCAAAGCAACTCTGGGAGCAGCAATGGCTTTCTTCAATCAGCAAGACTTTGTTGCAGAGTGCTTCACAGATTAGATGGGGGGGGGCATCTCAGACACATGTAGGATCCAAGGCAAATGACTATTAAGAACCAAAGGCATATGAGTCCGCAGGCAATTATCATATAATAGAAAAGTACAGTACAGGAGAAAGCCCTCTGGCCCACAAAGTCTGTGCTGAACATAATGCCAAGCTAAACTAATCTCATCTGCCTATACATGATCCCTATCTGTCCATTTCCTCCAGTATGTCTTCTCTGAGTGCTGCCATGACATTTGTCCTGATTAGTAGAGTAACTCCTACTCTTTTACCAGTTAAGTAGAGTAACTCATGAGTCTCATTGATGTGGGTCTGCCTGACTTCACCCTTCCCTATTGTACCTCAGAGCCAGGCTTGGTGCAGCAGACCGGACTGCTGCTTGCTCTCTGCTGACATGTCTTCCCCCCTCAACAGTATCCAAAAGGGTATACATGTTGCCGAGGGCAATGCCCCTAGGTAGTTCCTGTCTGTTCTGCCTACTCTATTTCCTGTGGGTGGTCACCCATCTATTCTCTACCTGTACCTATGAGATGGTACATCTCTCTATAATCCCTACCTATGACACACTCAAACGCATGGATGAACCTGAGGTCATCCAGCTGCAGCTACAATTCCCTAACGTTCTCAGTAAGGAGCTGCAGCTGAATGCATTTCCTGCAGGTGTAGTCCTCGGGGACACTGGAAGTTTCCCTTACTTCCAAAAACCTGCAGGAGGAGCATTCCACTATCCCATCTCTACTGCATCTCTAAGTACAAGGGGGGGGGGGAGAAAATCACACACAGAAAACAAGAGACCGCCATCATCCTCTGCTCAGCCTCCTCGCTAAAACCTCTTGAGCCACTGAAACAGAAATACCATCACTGACACCTGTCAGAACATTTTGAATAAGAACTGGTGTATATTAACTGCCTGGCTCATTTCCATTTAATTGTCAGGCTACAAGGCTCATCATGCTGAGTGTTGGCTCATCCATTAGCAAGACAAATGTATCTGGTAGATCTCCAGAGATTTATTTAAAGTGTTAATGTATCTCTTCAAAGGGAAAAAAAAGTGCTCTTTTGAGTTTCTGTGGTTTACTTATTGTGAGAAAGGAGTGGAAACATCCTGACAGGCTCTCCATCACCTCCCCCAGAGGTACTACTTGGAGGCAAAGGCATTGTCAATTTAATAGAAAATCAGAGAACGTCTCTAACAGGGGGATGACTAATATTGTCAATTTATAATTCTGCCAGTGTCGCAAGTTTCTACATAAACACTTAGAATGCAATGAGATGTAAATAAATTTTACAAGCTATGATGATACTTTGAGATACAAGAGGCAGAAGAAAGCTTTTTGAACACTTAAAGTCATCATCATGCAAATGAATAATGATTTTTTTTTTCATGTCATTGAAAATTGTCTTAAATGTTTGTATAAAAGAAAAATGAGTAGACTTCACACAAAGCAACATATCAATATGATGTTAAACGCAAAGGAGACATCTTCCCATCTCCAAACATAAACACAAAATGCTGGAGTAACTCAGTGTGATAGGCAGCATCTCTGGATAGAAGGAATGGATGACGTTTTGGGTCAAGACCCTTCTTCTCATCTCCACCCCTTTCTGTTTCCCTCCGCCACTCCGTGGCACAGTCATCGCTTCCCATTCAAACTACCCCCTCCCATGGTACTTTCCCCTGCAACCGCTTGAGATGCAAAACCTCCTCTGTACCTCCCCCTTCGACCATGCAGGGACCCTGACTGTTCAGTGAGGCAGAGGTTCACTTGCATCTCCTGCAACCTCACGTACTGTATCTGTTGTTCTCGGTATGGACTCCGATATAGTATATCGGCAAGACCAAAGGCAGAAAAGGCGATCGTTTCGCTGAACACCTTTGCTCAGTTCTGCATGCTAAAAATTTTAACTCCCCTTCTCATTCCCATACTGACCTTTCTATCTTGGGCTTCCTCCACTGTCAGAGTGAGGCCACGTGCAAATTGGAGGAACAGCACTTCATATTTTGCTTGGGCTGCTTACAACATAGCGGTATGAATATTGATTTCTCAAATTTAAAGTAACCCCTGCATTCTCTCTCTCTCTGTCCCCCACTCTAGTCATCCTGCCAGTTTCATTCCTCGCATCCATATATCCCTTTGTTATCACCTCTTCCATAGCCAACAATGGGCCATTGCAGGCTCTACCTGTCCTTGGTCATCAGGGCTGCCTCTGATTTGTCCAGAACCTTTTTATGTCTCTAGTTTCCCTCCCTCCTGACTCAGCCTGAAGAAGAGGTTCAACCCGAAATGTCACCTATACCTTTTCTCTAGAAATGCAGCCTGACCCGCTGAGTTACTCCTGCATTTGTGTCTATCCTTGGTGCAAACCAGCATCTGCAGTTTTTTCCTACACATTATGAATACAATATAATAACAATTACAGAGACATGGTTGCAGGATGACCAGGACTCTGCTCAATATTCCAGTTTACACAAAAAAAACATACTTGGCTAATAAAGTATGATTATGAACACGTCAAAAGGAAAGGAATTTGAGGTAGCCTTCTCTAATCGAGGAAGGTGTCAATTGTGTGTTAAATTATGACAATAGAGACAGTGGATTGTAAAATAGAATTAGTTTGGGTTGAAATTAGGGCCGGGGTGCTGCATTCAAGGCGCCTCTGCCTACAACCTGTCTGTTTTTTCCCTTCTTTTTTAAATTTTAGTTTGTCTAAATTATTTGTTTTGGCGTTACTTTAGCTTTTCTATGTGGGGAGGGGGTAGGGTATGGGGGAAACTGGTTCTTAGTCGCTTCTTGGCGAGGATGCGACTATTTCTCTGAGTCGTGTCCTCGCCCCCCCCTCCTCACGGCTTACCAGCTGGATCGGAATGGCTTTTCCTACCGGAGACCGAGGACCGGACCAGAGCTGCTGCAGCGGCGGCGCGGCGCTGGATTCACTGCGGAGCGGCCGATACCTACCTGGATCGCTGTTTGGAGCATTGGGCCTGCAGCATCGACATCATGGAGCTGTGGTTCGAGGAGCTCCCAATGCGGGCGGCGCTGACCGACATCGCGGAGTCCTGGGGCCCTTTGCCGAGGGCCGCCAGTGTTGAGTCTCCGCCCGGCGCGGCCTGCGGACTCCGGTGGGTAGCGGCCGCTTTGGAGGTCCAAGCCGCTGAGGTTAGCCTCCAGCCCCGACGTCAGAGAGCCAACAGCCCGGCGAGCGGGCCTGAGCGGCGGGCTGCCCGTAGTGACGACTGCGGAGGGCTCCAGAGGCCCCAACCACGGGTGAACATCGAGGAAGAGACTGACTTTGGTGCCTTCCCTCACAGTGGGAAACTTTTGATTCTGCTGTGTGGGGATGTTTTATGTTTAAATCTATCGTGTGTTGTTTTCTTTATTTTAGTGTATGGCTGTATGATGATCACATTTCACTGTACCATCTGGCACATGTGACAAATAAATGTATCTTGTATCTTGTAAATCATGATTAGTAGGGTAAAGAACATGCAGGTGTTCTTTACACTACTCAGCATGATTTCAACCCAAACTAATTAACCATATAACCATATAACAATTACAGCACGGAAACAGGCCCTCTCGGCCCTTCCAGTCCGTGCCGACCATTTGTTTTCCCCTAGTCCCATCTACCTGCACTCAGACCATACCCCTCCATTCCCTTCACGTCCATATACCTATCCACTTTACTCTTAAATGTTAAAATCGATCCTGCCTCCACCACTTCTGCTGGAAGCTGATTCCACACAGCCACCACCCTCTGAGTAAAGAAGTTCCCCTCACGTTACCCCGAAACCTCTGTCCCTTAATTCTCATGTCATGCCCTCTTGTTTGAATCTTCCCTACCCTCAATGGGAAAAACGTATCCACGTCAACTCTGTCTATCCCTTTCATCATTTTAAAGACCTCAATCAAGTCCCCCCTTAACCTTCTGCGCTCCAAAGAATAAAGACCTAACTTGTTCAACCTTTCTCTGTAACATAGTTGCTGGAACCCTGGCAACATTCTAGTAAATCTCCTCTGTACTCTCTCTATTTTGTTGACATCCTTCCTATAACTAGGCGACCAAAATTGTACACCATACTCCAGAATTGGTCTTACCAATGCCTTGTACAATTTTAACATTACTTCCCTACTCCTATATTCAATGCTCTGATTTATAAAGGCCAGCACACCAAAGGCTTTCTTTACCACCCTATCTACATGCGATTCCACCTTCAGGGAACTATGCACAGTTATTCCTAGATCCCTCTGTTCCACAGCATTCCTCAATTCCCTACCATTTACCATGTACGTCCTATTTTGATTTGTCCTGCCAATTGTATTTTACTATCCACTGTCTCTATTGTCATGCAGGTGGGAATAGTCTAAAGGACCCCAAAATGTTACCTCTCGACCAAGCAGACCATAAATAGTGAAACATCTTGGTCATGATTGAAGGGAGCTACGATTGTCATGGGAGATTTAGATCTACATATTGACTGGACAAACTAAACTGTCAATGGTATTGTTAAAAAATAATTTCTAGGAGTAAATTGATGCTGAGACAAAACATGTGTGCAGTTTCAAAGCAAACAGTAAGAATTTCTAATCGACAACATATTGAACTGCAGATACTGGTTTACCAAAAATGGCACAAAATGCTGGAGTTAAATGTCGGTCAGTCAGCATCTCTGAATAATAAGGATAGGTAACGTTTCGGGTTAGGATCCTTCAGAATTTGCTAAGGACATGTAAGTAGAAAGAAGACACGATTGGCATGGGATTTCTGGAGAATGAGCCTGGTGATTTAATAAAAGGAAACAAATAACTAAGAAATGACAGATATGATGGATCGATTTTTTGCCGAAAAATGTCCGTAAGATAACAGATGGGCTAATTTCAAATAATAGAGAGGAATTTACAAAAATCACAATCACAGGGGATAAAATACTAAACAAGCTTATAGGGATAAAGGAGGAAAATTGCTGGCACCTGATGGCTTACACCCAGGAATTTTAAAATAAGTGGGTGCAGAGATAATAGACCCATTGGTTGAAAGTTTCCAGAACTCTCTAAATTTAGGAAGGGTACAAGAGGATTGGAAAAAATCCAATATGACTTGTTTGTTCAAAAAGGGAGGAAGAGAGCAGGCAGGGAAGTATAGGCCAGTTGGTTTAACATCTATTGTTGACAAGATGCTCGAGTTAATAATTAAAGAGAAAATAATAAATCATTTAGTAAACCAGAACATAATCAAAGCTAGTCAACATGACAGGACATGCAGGGAGAGGTGAAGGAATATGGTGATGATGATAGGCTGAAGAATGTTTATTTCAATGCATTGTGGAGAAAGCAGCTGAACTTAGAGCCTGGATTGATTCTTGGGACTATGATGCTGTGGCAATTGTGAAAACATGGGTACGGTAGGGGCATGTCTGGCAGCTCAAAGACTTATGGACTGGCATATGAATATGTAGGGAATGGAGGGATATGGGTTATGTGCAGCTAGAAAAGTGATGGTATTAGCTTCATGTTTACCACAGACATTTTGGTCTGAAGGGCTTGTCTTGTTCTATGTTCTATGTTCGATGTCTGAAAAAATGCTCAAATTATTTGAAGATGTGACAGAGAGAGTTGATAGAGGGAAATTTATTGATGTAGTGTGCATAGATTTCCAGAGGCCAATTATCTTAAAACCAGCACATCTTTGGGATTTGGAGGGAAACCGGAGCAGCTGCAAGTAACCCACACGGTCATAGGGAGAACGTGCAAACTCCGCTCTTACAACCACCGAGGTCAGGATCTAACCCGGGTCTCTGACGCTGTGAGGCAGCAGCTCTACCAGCTGCATCCTTGTGATGAGGACAATGTGATTGTACAATATAGATTGGCGGATTGGGCAAAAGCCTGACAAATGGAATTTAATATGGTGAGGAATAATGTTGTGCATTTCAGTGAGTAGAATGAAAAGGTGAATTATTATTAAAATGGAGAATGACTGCAAATGTGAGAGGTTCAGAAGGATCTGGATGTTTTCATGCGAAGATTGCAACAAGTTATCAGGCAGTTCCAGCAAGTAGCTAAGGCAAACACCTTGTTGGAGCTTGGAGATTAAGAATAGGGAGGTTTTGTTACAATTGGAGAGGGTATTGGTGAAGCCACACCTAGAATGTTGCATATAGTTTTAGGGCCATGACCTAAAAAAGGATATAGTTGTGTAAGCGACAGTCTCAAGGAGATTAACCAGGCTAATTCTGGATTGAGCTATATCACCAAGAATGATGATATAGTTTGGGCTTGTATTCCTTAGAGTTTAGAAGAATGATAGGTGATATTATTCAAACACCTAAGACCTTAAGAGTGCTTGACAAAGTAGATGTTGAAATGTTTTCACTGGTGGGGGAGTAATGAATGGGAACATAACTACAACATGAAACTTGGGTACTTAGAAATATTCTCAGAGATTGAGCCTGAACCTGCCCTGGTTTGATATACAAATGTGCAACATCACACTCCCATGACGGTTAAATCCCATATGCCCACCTTCCCAATTGATCTAGACCTTTTGTAAATCTAGGTATCCTTCCCCCAATGTCCACTGTGCCACCAATTTTGGTGTCACCTGCAAATGTACTAACAAGTTTACTAGGGGGTGACAGGATGCTCCAGTTTTCTCCCACATTCCAAAGGTGTGCAGGTTTGGAGGTTAATTGGCTTCTCAAGTTGCCCCTAGTGAGTAGGGAATGGGTGTGAAAGTGTTCTCTTTACGATCTCTTCAAGAAAATTCTTATCACATTTAGGAGATTTGATTTCCCACACACAAAGGCTTGCTGACCATCCCTAATCAGTCCATGCCTATTAAAATGGTAGTAGAGCATGTCCATAAGAATAGCTCCAACAGCTTTACAACCACTGGCGTCAGACTAAGCGGCCATAAGACCCCAGGCTTGTGCTAGTTGCCCTTCTTAAATAACAGTACAACATTAGCCATCCTCCAGAATCCAGTCGCTAAAGATGTTGCAAATATTTCTGTACTCTCTCCTTAGCTTCCCGCAAGGTCTGAGGATTGACTTGTTCCATTTCCCTCCACATCTGCTGTCAAGACTATTGAATGGTGGGGCAGGCTGAGAGGATGAGTAACCAACCTCTATTAGTATTTTCTTTTGTTTTGTGTGTGTGACAAAAACATTGGCTGCATTATACATTTGAAGATTTTTATGTATTTTTTTGTAGACAGCTAAAACCAAACTGATAAAAGAGTACAGGATGTTATCTTAACTCTCTTTGATTGAGAACTGAAGAGTTGGTCTGTTATTAAATGTAAATTCAAATCCCATGACGGATGGAAAATCAAAATAATTCTACACATACAGTGACCCAGTGGAGGTGAAGGATGCTTCCTGTTCATCAAGAACAAATAGGCAGTATAAAATGCACTGATGAAATGAAAAAAAAAATCTATTGAAGAACAACCATGTCAGGTTTGGTCAATGTAATGAACCAAATCTATGATTCGGAGGTTGTGGTGTGATCTGATAGAAGTATATAAAATTATGAGAGCCTAGATAGAGTAAAGTCGGAATCTTTTTTACAAAGGTGGAAAGACTAGAAAGCATAGCTTTGAAATTGGCAACGTTTATAGGAGATGTGCAGGGCTTGTTTTGTTTTTTTACACAAAGGGTACTGGATGTCTGGAATGCACTGCTAAGGATGGTGGTGTTGGCAGATAAAATAGTGGTGTTTAAGCAGGTTTCAGATAGGCACATGGATATGCAGGGAGAGAAGGGATATGGATCATGTGCAGGCACGTGCAGAGATTAGTTTATTGTGACATTATGTTCGGTACAGTTATTGTAGGTCAAGGGGCCTGTCCTTGTATTGCACTGTTCTATGTTTATATGTTGTTTTCCCCCCAAGACTATGTTGTTCAAACATATTTTGGACGTGATGTAGGGGAAACAATGGATGCAGTTGGTATAAGGTCGTTTTGGAGAAAGCTGAACTTTCTGTTCAAATCAACTTGAAGGCTGATACCTTTTGGGCAGTCACTGATTAGAACAATAGAAAGATGAACTGTGTTTAACCAGATTTATAATATCAAATATATCTTCCAAAGACAAAGCTATTTATCATTGAGAATGCAATGTTTTCAATATTTTAAACACTTTTTACTTCTTAAGAATATTCAAGTTATAAGGAAAAGTAATAGTACAAACACTGACAGTACCTTAGCTCTCTGAAATATGCAGTGAACTAGCATACTCCTTAAATCAATCCACAAATTAAGAAGCACACATATTATCAAAACGCTAATATTTGAATGGCGAATGCCAAAGCATCTACATACATGTGCAATTGTGACTACCAGGATACAATGCATGACAAATTGCACATTTTTCAATCATATAATGGCGAACCATTAGTACAACCTAAAGATATTAATGAGAGATTTTTGCAATATTAGAAAAGTTTATATTCAGCTAAAATGACAGAAAACAGGATAGGAATAGAAGCATTTAAAAAAAAAATGTAATCTGAATGGGTTGGATTCACAAAATAGAGAATCACCAAATGCTGAAATTTCAGTAAAAGAAATCGAAGAATCTATCAGATCATTAAAAAATGCTAAAACACCGGGACCAAAGGGTATTGGCTCGGAATTTTATAAAACATTTTATGATCTGATTGCACCACGTCTGAAGATACTCTATGAATACATTTATACTCACCAGAAACTACCAGAAACATTAAATTAATCTATTATAACACTTATACCTAAAATAGATAAAGATCTGGATGACCCAGGATCATTTAGAGCTATAGCTCTTTTAAATACTGATCAAAAGATACTAACCAAAATATTAGCACAAAGACTAAGTACAGTTATTAATAAATTAATTCATCCCGATCAAACAGGATTTATACCAAAACGATATTCCTCATATAATCTGAGACGATTGTACAAAATTATATATTCAAAAAGAGATATTAATAAAGACCTAGTAATTATTTTGTTAGATGCAGAGAAAGCCTTTGACCAGGTGAAATGGTCTTACTTGTTTTTGGTTATGGAAACTTTTAAGTTGGGAGAGAAGTTTATTACTTGGGTTAAATTATTATACAATAATCCAACAGCCAGAATAATAACAAATCAAATGCTATCAACTAAATTTAACTTATCTCGAGGCTGCAGACAAGGTTGTTCTTTATCCCCGCTACTGTTTGCACTTGCAATAGAACCATTAGCTCAACGTGTGAGATTACATCCTGAAATATATGCGTATGACACCAGAGATACTGAAAATAAAATCTCCTTATATGCAGATGATGTATTACTTTATATTACAAAGCCGGAAATTAGTATTCCAAATTTACTAAAATTAATAACTGAATTTGGATTATTTTCAGGATATAGTATTAATTGGAATAAAAGTGAACTCATGCCAATCATGGTAAATAACTTACATATATTACAACAATTTCCTTTTAAGATAGCAAACGAAAAAATTAAATATCTTGGAATTTATGTAACAAAAAGATTTGATTCTTTATTTAAATCCAATTTTCCACTATTATTGAATAAATTAAATAAGAACATTTTATATTGGAAAACACTAACTATCTCAATGCTAGGTAGAATTAATGCAATAAAAATGATTTTTCTTCCGCAATTACTATATCTTTTCCAATTGATTCCGATATATCTTCCTAAAATTTCTTTAAGAAGGTGGATTCTATAGTTACCAACTTTATCTGGGATTATAAGAGCCATAGAATAAATGAAAAACATTTATGTAAATCAAAAATAAACGGAGGTCTAGCACTGCTAAACTTTATGTTTTATTACTGGGCAGTTCATATTAAAAATATGAATTTTTGGTTAGTAGAGACAGATAAACAACCAATCTGGTTAAAAATGGAAAAAGAAGATTGTTCGCCTTTTGAAATTAGTTCGATTTTATTCGCCAATACTAAACTAGGTAAGAAAACCTATAGTGAAAACATAGAAACATAGAAACATAGAAATTAGGTGCAGGAGTAGGCCATTCAGCCCTTCGAGCCTGCACCGCCATTCAATATGATCATGGCTGATCATCCAACTCAGTATCCCGTACCTGCCTTCTCTCCATACCCTCTGATCCCCTTAGCCACAAGGGCCACATCCAACTCACTCTTAAATATAGCCAATGAACTGGCCTCAACTACCCTCTGTGGCAGAGAGTTCCAGAGACTCACCACTCTCTGTGTGAAGAAAGTCTTTCTCATCTCGGTCTTAAAGGATTTCCCCCTTATCCTTAAGCTGTGACCCCTTGTCCTGGACTTCCCCAACATCGGGAACAATCTTCCTGCATCTAGCCTGTCCAACCCCTTAAGAATTTTGTAAGTTTCTATAAGATCCCCTCTTAATCTCCTAAATTCCAGAGAGTATAAACCGAGTCTATCCAGTCTTTCTTCATAAGACAGTCCTGACATCCCAGGAATCAGTCTGGTGAACCTTCTCTGCACTCCCTCTATGGCAATAATGTCCTTCCTCAGATTTGGAGACCAAAACTGCACGCAATACTCCAGGTGTGGTCTCACCAAGACCCTGTACAACTGAAGTAGAACCTCCCTGCTCCTGTACTCAAATCCTATAATAGAAAGTGGAATACGTATCTGGAAACAAATAAAGAAAACATTAAAATTGGAATGTATACCACTAGCCCTTACCATTGTAAATAACGTTACATTTAAACCCTCAATGATGGATAAAGGTTTTTTACAATGGAAAAACTATGGAATTAATAAGATGGGCGATCTCTACAGGGAAAATTCTTTCCTTTCATTTCAAGAATTACAACAAATTTATGGATTACATTCAAAAGATTACTTTAGATATTTACAAATTAGAGACTATGTAAAAGCAAACACACAGGAAATTAGAAATAGAAAGACAGACATTTTAGATGAACGTCTAAATAAACACCCGAACACAGAAACATTGATATCATATATTTATAATATCTTATTGGAAAATGAAGTCCCAATGACAGAAATATATAGGCAATCATGGGAAAATGAATTAGGTCAAATCATTAGACCTGAAGTATGGGATGAAAGTTTACAACATATACACCACTGCTCGTTAAATGCTAGACACTCTCTTATACAATTTAAAATATTACATAGACTACATTATTCAAAATCCAAACTACATGGTATTTTTTCAAATGTATCTGCCATATGTGATAAATGTCAGCACTTAGAAGCTAACTTAACGCACTCATTTACAAATTGTGTAAAAATGATTAAATTTTGGACAGAAATATTTAAGATAATTTTGAATGTTGTTAATATGAATATGATCCCTGACTCAAAGTTAATAATACTGGGAATATTAGAAACAGATCAATTAATAACAACGAATCAAATAATTTTTATTGATTACAGTTTAATCAGCATTTGGGAAAAAATTAATATTGAAATTCTGGAAAGGTCCTACATCCCCCACAATCAAAATGTGGATTACAGGAACATCGGAGCCACTTCATCTGGAAAGATTAAGGCTTGTCCTACTGGACAAGTTGGATCTTTTCAGAGGAATATGGTCTCCATTTATTGAATATCTAAAGGGTCAAAATGGCTCGGTACGAGAGCCTGACTGAAGCCTGAATAATGGAATAGATGAAGAATCACTTATAACAAATCATGGATATATCTCCAATGATGGATAACTTTTTTAATACTCCACTCATTTCTTTATTTTTGATTTCCTATTTTTACTTTATTTTTCTCTATCTTTTCTTACTTGCAAAAAAAATGTATAGAAATACATAAGACCTAATTGTTAATATTAATAATATTATGGATGTATGTGAGAAGTATATTTTATTAATATGTACTTATGTCTAATACAAATATTTAACAAACAAAAAAAAATTACACATTTTTCTAAACTGCGATTAAATAGTTGATGTGCATCAACTGTAGCTAGATGCCTGAATGTCAGTTTTAAAACCTGTTGCTGCATAAGATTATAGGAACCGTCCTTAACAATTTGTGGGAGCAGCAGTGAAAAGTGGCAAGGAAATATCTTCGATATGGCAAGTTGTGGTTCTCTCTTCAGATTAGGAATGTTCATTTTTCACACACTACAAACAAAACCTGCAATTGATACACATTATATGTTTTCCCCATCCTCTGATGTTCCGCATCACCTCAAATTTCTAGAAACCCAATTTTCTTTATTGGCCTCCTCACCAACACCTCCAGCAAAGTTTTTCAATCATAATCCCACTCACTGATTATCACCTGATCATTAATCTTTCCACGGGGTGGAAGATTGCAACCTTCACGTGGTCCGCCCTGTTTCGACTAATGCAATCAACTCGACATGCACAAATGGAAGATCAAATAGAACAAGTTGTCCTACAACTTTAGGCTATGCACGCCACACGAACGCTTTGCTATTTGTTGTCGGTCTAGTGGGAGTACAGCTTCAAGGACGAAGCTGCACCTGATTCAACAAGTCCCATCCAATTCAGATTCCCATCAGCAGGACGAATCTTCCCACGGGAAGACTCTGATAACGTAGACACTGAATTTACCGTACTTTCCCTAAATCTGCACAACTCAGGCAAGTTGTCGGATCCAGCGGTGACCATAATAATAAACAACAAAGCTCTGACTGCCAAAGTTGACACTGCCTCCAAGGTTAACGGAATGTCACTCAAAGAATTCAACAGGAAAAGAAACACTGAGCTCATCAAAAAGGGCTCCTCGACCCTGCATGCTTGCGGGGGGGAAGCTCCACATCCGTTGGGTAAAGCTGATTTAAAATGCACTCTCAATGTGCAAACACAAATCTTGCCATTTTACATTGCCTGATAAAACTCGGAAACCCTGCTTGGCATCAACGCATGCCATGACCTGAGGCTGTTTTATTTTGGGCGTGTCATTCACAAACTCAACTCTTTGAAATGCAAGCTCCAGGTTCCAGACGCCACTTATGTCGGTCATGCATTCACCAGCAACGGATTCAAACCTGATCCGTCAAAGGCTGCAGCCATCAACAAGTTGCCAGCCCCAACCGACGTTGCGAGTTTGCAGCAATTCCTCAGCATGGTCAAATACCTGGGAAATTCATTCCCAACCTCAGTGAATTTCTGCTCCTCTACGACAATTAACCAACAAGGAAAATGTATGGTCATGGGACCCCCAACACCAAAGAGCCTTCGAGACATTAAAACTACAGCTAGCCAGCACACCTACACTGGCATGCCAGAACCTCAACCTGTCAGTCACTGTTACCTGTGGTGCATCCCAGTACGGTCTAAGCGCAGCATGCCTACAAACGAACATCAATGGAAACGTGATGCCTACCTCCTACGCATCATGCGCCTTAACAGACAATGCACAACGCTCTGCTCAGACCGAGAAGGAACTGCTTGCAGTTGTTTTCGCTTGTTCAAAATTCAAAGACTTTATTTCTGGCAAAGCCTTCACGATCGAGACTGACCACCAGCCACTGGTCACCATCCTGAACAAGCCTATCCATGCCATCCCATCTTGTCTACAACAAAGGATGATACGGCTACAGCAACTTGACTTTCGTATTGTCTGCAAGAAAGGTGAAGACCTGTACATTGCAGATACGCACTTTAGAGCCCCGCGCACCACTCGGGAACATCACCCTAACGAACAGGACAAACTCTCAGTCATCAGCAATAACCAGTCATCGCACCAGCAGCAGGAGTTCATCCCACCCCAGCCGGCTCCCTGCCATGGTCAACACTGGCCATTGACATCTTTGAGTGTCACGGAAAGCACTACCTAATTTTAGTGGACTCCTATTCTACTGGTTCGAGATTGATTTACTACCAACGATCACCTCGAAAATAATAATCCAAAAACTGAGAATCCCCCTTTCCATTCTTGGGGTGCCCGCCCGCCTTCAGACTGACAACGGAACTCATTTCACCAGCCGACAGTTCAAGGACTTTGCTAAACGGTGGAAATTTCAACACATCAGCAGTAGCACAGAATACACACTGGACTTACCGAACGTGCTGTTCGGAGCGCTAAGCAACTCATGGAGCGCTCCTACTTAGCCAAATCTGATGTTTACCTGTATCTGCTAAACCTACAAAACATTTCAAGGAACAGCATTATCGGCTCCCCCGCCAATGTAGATTGGCTATTGCATGTTAGCCAATTAGAATGCTTAGCAATGATAACTCCGCCTAATTATAATATTATAGTGTATGAACTCGCCCACTGCCTGCCAGTAGCAGCAGTAGTGAGAACGTGTGATGTACTGCTTAGATGATGTGGACCTGAACAATAAAGATGCTTGTGCTTCAACCTGTATTTACATGTGTGGGATTAAGCTCTCTACACCATGCAACCATTTCAAAATACAAAAATCTCCATTGTGAACGATTTGGTCCATGAACATAAAACAACCAAAACAATTGATTAGCCAACTGTTAAATGCATTGTCAATGCACAGTTCGCATCCACAAGATGTGCAGGATCTTGCCAAGGCATTTTTAATTTAATTTCTTGACTCCACAACATAAAACGTAATGGGAAGCAAGTGTATTTGATTGCCATCACCATCATGTAACATGAGGTATATACCATCCAGACGTGAAAATATTCGGAATCAAAATTCTGGAATGCCACACCTCAGAGCACTTTGTAAATTTACTGAACTACAACTTTACAGTAGTGATTCATGAGTAATACTTAATGCCATCTTCCCAAATCCAATAATGGAGAAGTAATAAATGGTATGCTGGAAATGTAAAAAGTTTAATAAAGTCAGAAAAAGTTCACCAAGCTAGATTTCAATTGCCCTAAATACGTTTCGCTAATGATGAAGATCAGTCAAACTAAAAACATGGTTTGTAAGGGGTACTACAAGGTCTAACATAAAAAATCGTAAGAGAAAGCAGGTTCCTTCTCCTTCCAAAGTGTTATAAATAACCCTATATTGCCTGTCAATGCCACGTGCTAAAGATAAAAATAAAGTTATGAGTTCCAATCTCCAAATTCTAAACTATTTGGCAAATATACTTTGTTGGTTATTCAATATATCAGATGTTATGGTTTTCAGAAAAGTATTTTATACCGACTCCTTCATTAATCAAAGTGAAAAATTAATCAGTATTTATAACAGAAAGAAAACACATTTTGAAACTGGGGCAGTAGTTCTTTTGGATGAATCTCTGCCAAACCCTGTGATAGTTGATTAATTATCCTCTGGCCTTGAGGGAAACTGAAAATACTTTATGAAAGCTGGTTGATTAATGCTGCAGTAGATGCAGTTGTTGGCACAGGAGGCTCACTTAACAAGAAAATCCATGCTAACTGCAAACCACAGCTTAATTTACTCACTTTACTTTCTTTCTATAATTGACGAGTGATTTGGAAGGGACAAACTATCTTGTCAGTAAAGGACAACTCAGCCAGATGGTCAGGCTTTACATGACAGATCACAATGTTTTACTTCACATTCATTCTGTTACTTTAATCACTGTCAATAAGGCAATAATAAACTGGTCATTGAGTAAACACCTATACCCAATGCAACATAAGCCAATTCCCAAATCTTCCATTGTAACACTGCTTTAATTTGCAAAACTAATTTACAGCATCTACAACGAGATGTCTGAAAGTAATCAAGAAATATGGGAAAAATTACAAAACAACTTAAGATAAATTACTTTATTTTTGTAAGCAGAGTTTTTCCTTAATAATCTGGCTTTCAATACCGTAAAAAAGTACCATCACAATTCTTCACGGTCACAAAAATTGTAAATCATTTAATCTAGTACCGTACATTCCAGGAACTCTTAAATTGTTCTTACCCTACACTAATGAAGGCTTGATCCCCCATTCCTATCCTAAAGGGCCTGTCCCACTTAGGCGATTTTTTAAGCGACTAAAAAAACAGTGACTGGAACGGCGACTGTCAGAGTGGAACACACACACACATCGCTTCCTTCACCAGCCCGTTATGCAGTCGGAGGACAGGGCAAGCGGGGGTAGCACTGTCTGAGTGCAATTCACACGGTGCAAAGCAAATGTGATACAGACACACACCGCCCTGTCCACCCGCTTACCTGCCTGCCTGCTAGCTGTCGCTGCCGGGCTGGGCCTTGTGGAGGGATGGAGTCGGTGTTTGTCACAGTGGGCACCACGAATCTCGATGAGCTGGTGGAGAAGATCTCCTCTGAGAAGGCTGTGAGGGTGAGTTACCGCAACGGCGGCAATGGAGGAGAAGGACCCGGGCGGAGGAGACGCGACTGTCATTGCTGCAGAGGGCAGGCGGGGGAGGGGGGAGAGGGGTGAGTGATGATGGAGAGAGAGACGGGACCAGGGCCTTCACTGGGCCTCCACTGAACACCCCCCCCCCCCCCCCCCGCCGGTAAGGCAGGAAGCGGCGTCGCCGTCATGGCCGTGGCGTAGACCGACAGGAGAAAAAAACAATCTGCATGGCGCTGACTGAAGGAATCTGCGCACGCACGTTTTTAAAAGATTTCTAAACCTCAATAACTTTTACAATATACCACTGATCGGAACTAAATTTGTTGCACACGCAGCATGGGAGAACGGTGAGTAATCTGGCGAAAAATCATAGCGCTATCATGTACCGTTTTTGCACAAATAGAAAAACCACGGAAACCGGAAGAGCACAAGATCAGAGTTTTAGACTAAGTGGGAGGGCTAGACCCCAAGGTGATATTCCACCTCTCCACCGATTCCAATATTCGTGGCCAGTAGGGGGGTGGGGGGCTTTCTGGAGCGCTAGTATGGGTGTTGTGGGTTGAAGGGACTGGGTTCCAGAGGGCTAGTATGGACATTGTGGGCCGAATACTTTCTTGGGCTGGCAGCTCAGTCACTCAAGCCTGTTGTGCTGGCAGCGCACTGGGCTGGTGGGCTGGCAGTTGACTCACGGCTATTCCTTGAATTTCCATTTCAAGCAGCGTGCAAGGCCACTAAAGACAGCGAGTCGTGATCTCTCCCTCCTCCATCTTGCAGAGACTGAGCTACACCCACACTTCTGGGTTCTATAGTCCCTCCCTCTCCCACCAGAAGGGGCGTGGCTTTCATGGCATGATTGACAGGAGAGAGAAACTCAACATTCTTTAAACACTAATACCTCTTTTATTTTTCATCGATGGGAAAAATCCTCGGCACGTGATGAGCGGAGGGGGACTCTGAGTAAGATGGCCAAAAATCGCAGCCGTACGTGGTAGCGATTTGTCTAAAATCAATATAATGCACAAACAGGAAGTGATCAAGATTAGACTTTTAATGATGTAGAAGGCAAGTCAACTTTTATTAGGCAAGGCAACTTTAATTAGGCAAGGCAACTTTAATTAGGCAAGGCAACTTTAATTAGGCAACACAGCATTAGCATTTCCAAACCAAAGGCAACACAGCTTTAGCATTTCCAAACCAAAGGCAACACAGCTTTAGCATTTCCAAACCAAAGGTAACAGAGCTTTAGCATTTCCAAAGCAAAGGCAACACAGCTTTATCATTTCGAAACCAAAGGTAACACAGCTTTAGCATTTCCAAACCAAAGGCAATACAGCTTTAGCATTTCCAAACTATGTTTTCAAATCACATTAAGGGCACTGGCAGGTCAGTAAAATCACTCACAGTTTAGTAGACATGTGTTCAGTGTTATTCACAGCTCGGACTGAGAGACGTGACTCTCTCACTCCCCATCTTGCAGAGACTGACAGGTACTCAACACTTCCGGGTTTTATAGTCTCTCCGGAAGGGGCGTGGCCTTCAGGAGAGAGAATCTCAACATTTTTTAAACACTAATAACTCTTTTATTTTTAATTGATGGGAAAATCCTCTTGTCCTGTGGGGGACTCTGAGTAAGATGGCCAAAAATCACAGCCGCAAGTGGCAGCGTTTTTTTTCTAAAATCCATATACAGAACAACAGGAAGTGGTCAAGATCAGACTTTTAGTAATATAGATAGATAGATAGACTAGGATAAATGCCTTTTTGATGAAGGAGGACACAACTGCAGTACTCAGATTACCAGGGTCTCATCCAGTGAGCTACATGGGTGGAACATAGAATCAGGAAGGGAATAATCATTGTGACAGGGCTATACTATAGGCCTCCCCAATAGCAAGAGGGATTTAAAGTAGGAGATGTGTAAGGAGATTGCAGATAGCTGTAAAAACCATAGGGTAGTACTTGTGGAAAATTTCAACCTCCAATATTGTCTAATTCTTTCATAGTGTAAAGGGCTTAGATGGGATGGATTTTATTAAATGTTTCCATGAAGGCTTCCTTAATCAATATATAGGCAGCCATACAATAGAGGAACTCCACTGGACCTCCTCTGAGGAAATAAGGAAGGGCAAGTGACTAAAGTGTCAGTGGGGGCCACTGAGGTCAGTGTACATCATTCCATTAGTTATTGTTTGGAGTTTTGTAGCAGGGTAGGACTAACCCACAAGTTAAGGTCTAGAATTAAGCACAAGATTTAACTTGGAGGCATCAGCGGGAACTTAGAGGTCAATTGGGAGAGTCTGTTTGTAGGTAAGGGGATGGCTGGCGTTGGAAGTTTTCAAAAGGGAAATAGGCAGAGTACAGGGGATGATTGTTCCTGTTAAGGTCGAGGGCAAGGCTTGCAAGATTAGGCAACCCTGATTGACAAGAGATGAGGAAGCACTGGTCAGGAAAAAGGAGGCGTACGTCAGATTTAGGCAGTTGGGATCAAGCAAATTCCTCCACAAGTATAAGATGACATGAAATGGATTTAACAGGCAAGGTAAACAAAACTTCTAAGAGGTTCCTTAGGTATATTAAGAGTGAAGGGCAGCACAGCGGTAGAGTTGCTGCCTTACAATGCCAGAGAACTGGGTTTGATCCTGACATGGGTGCTGTCTGTACAGAGTTTATATGTTCTCCCTGCGAACACATGGGTTTTGGCTGGGCGCTCCTATTTCCTCCCAGACTCCGAAGACATGCAGTTTTGTAGGTTAATTGGCTTCAGTAAAATCGCAAAATTGACCCTAGTGCGTAGAATAGTGCTAGTGGACCGGGTGACCGCTGGGTGACACGGACACAGTGGGCTGAAGGGCCAGTTTCCGTGTTGTAAGTCTAAAGTCCAATGGGTGGCTAGGGCAAGAATAGATTCCTTTGAAGATCAACATGGCCGTATCTGAGCAGAGCCACATGGGGGAGATATTAAATAAATATTTCTCATCAAATTTTCACGGGAATTAAATCGAGAAGATCTTAGAAGGTAAGGAATTGAGGCATATAAATTGTAATGGCTTTAACCATATATGGATTACCAAAGAGGAAAAATTGGCAGTGCTAAAGTGTATTAAGATGGATAAATCTCTAGTGTGACCAAGTGCATCCCTGTTGTGAGGTCCAGAAAGAAATTACACAGGCCCTTTCAGAGATATATGCACAATCATTAGCCCTAGGTTAAGTTCCGTAGTACTGAAGTGTGGCTAACATTATTCATTATTTAAGAAGGGTAGCAAGGACAAGCCATGGAATTACTGACAGGTGAGCTGACATAATTGATGGGAAAGTTGCTGGCGGTCAGGGCATTGATGAGAGCAGGGCAAAGTAAATTGTCTCTGTGGACTTCAACAAAGCCTTTGACAAGGAACAACATGGAAGGCTAATCTGGAAGGTTAGATCACATGAAATTCAGGGTGAGGTAATTAATTGGATTAAAAATTGGCTTGGAAGGAGTCAAAAGGTAGTTGTGGAGAGTTTTTTTCTGAATTGAATCCTGTGAACAGTGGTGTGCCACAGGAGTAGCTACTGAGCCACTATTGTTTGTTATCTACATTAACGATTTGGATGATAATAATAGTTAACATTCTTGGTAAACTTGGAGATGTCATCAAAATTGGCTGTATAGTGGACAGTGAAGAGGGATATTTAAGTTTACAACAGGATATAAACCAGTTAGCAAGGTGGGCCAAGGAATGGCAAATGGAATTTGATTGTGACCAGTGTGAGCTATTGCATTTTTGTATGTCCAATCAGGAAAGGACTTGCACAGTCAATGATAGAGCCCTATGGAAAGTTGTGGAGCAGTGATATCTAAGAATGCAGGTGCATGGTTGTCTGACAGTGGCAGTTCAGGTGATCAGAGTAGTGAAGAAGGTGTTTGGCTGTTTGCCTTCATGAGAAGGATACTGAGAACAAAAGTTGAGACATTATAATGCAGCTGTACAAGTCATTGGTGAGACCACACTTTTTAAGTACTGTGTGCAGTTCTTATAGCAATTGTCCAAGTCCTAGCATCATATCACCAGCTATGATCTCCTGTCATTAAGCTGGAAAATGCGCAGAAAAGATGCACCAGGATGTTGTGTGGCCTTGAAGGTAGACACAAATACTGGAGTAATTGAACAGGACAGGCAGCATCTCTGGAGAGAAGAAATGGGTGATATTTTGGTTTGAGATCCTTCTTCTGCTGGCTTGATTTGTAGGGAGACGTTGGAGAGGCTGGAACCTTCTTCCTTGAACCCTAAGAGACTGAGGGATGAATTTATTGAAGTATAAATCATCATAAGAGATATATGAACACTCTCAATCATTTTTCCAGAACATTCTATAAGCAGAGTGTATTGGCTTAAGGTGAGATGGAAGAGATTTGGGAGCGGAGAGATGAGACTTTTCACTCAAAAGGTAGTCCATATCTGCATCAAACTGTCAGAGGAAGCTATAGAATTGGATACAATTATGACATTGAAAAAGATATTTGGATAGATATATGGATAGGAAGGGTTTGGAGTGATATGGGCCAAAGACAGCCCAAAATGTTAACTTGGTCGGCATGGACATTGGGCAGCAGGGCCTGATCCTGTGCTGTACAGGTCTATGACTCGGTGACACTGTGACTCTAATGTATTCCTGGATTACATAATTCAGAAATTGTGTGGGAGGCCAAGGTTGCCAATTTCAAGATCATCTACAAGTCAATGTTGTTATTGCAAGTATCCCCACTGCTCTGAGATTTACAGGGATACAATAGAATATTGTTTAAGTTACAGACTACTATTCAGATGTCTGCACTATTCAAATGGAGAGGTTGATCCTTTGATGGCAACAGCAGAATTTAAATTCAAACAATTAAATTTCTTGGTGCCAGGGTCAAAGATGTCACTAAATACTGACATAACAGGATTGTATATAAACAGATGTCATGGTTTAGATTGGTACCGATGACATATTGAAAAAAGCATGATGTCCTGCAAGCAGATTACACAGACCTGACAGGCAGATGAAACTTTGAATGTGCATTTGGACATATCCCTGCAAAATGCAGAGCAATATAAATGCTGGCAATTACTGCAGGCCTAAAAAACACTTGCAAGTAATCCCAGTTACAGGGGGGACAGACAAGACATATATTGTGTAAAAGTAGGACAAGGGTAGTAAATAATTGTTACATTGTTAACGTACAGAATTTCCAAAATATATATTGTTTACTCTTTGAGAGAGCGGGTGTCATAGAGTCATATAGCATGGAAATATGCCCTTTGGCCCAACTTGTACACGCCAACCAACATGCCCCATCTACATTAGTCCCTCCTGCCTGCATTTGGCACATCTATATTACTAAAAGCCTGATCATGACCACTTCCTGTTTGCACTGCATATTGATTTTAGAAAAAACGCTACAACTTATGGCTGTGATTTTTGGCCATTTTACTCAAAGTCCCCCTCCGCTGCGCAGGACAAGAGGATTTTTTTCATCGTTGAAAAATAAAAGACTTATTAATGTTTTAAAAATGTTGAGATTCTCTCTCCTGTCAATCATGCCATGAAGGCCACACCTCTTCTGGTGGGAGGGGGAGTGACTATAAAACCTGGAAGTGTGGGCGTGGCAGTCTCTGCAAGATGGGGAGGGAGAGGTCACGACTCTCTGTCTGAGCTGTGAAACAACTGAACACATTGAATGTCTACTAAACTGTGAGTGTGGTTTTACGGTGGTTTTACCCTGCTTGAAATGGTATGAAACTGCATTTGAATTTGGTGGCCTTGCAGCCTGCTTGAAATGGTATGAAACTGCACTTGAATATGGTGGCCTTGCACCCTGCTTGAAATTGAATTTCAAGGAATAGCCGTGAGTCAACTGCCAGCCCACCAGCCGTGAGTGAGTGAACTGCCAGCACACCAGGGTTGAGTGACTGAGCTGCCAGCCCAAGTATCCATTCAGCCCACAATGTCCTCTGAAACCAGTCCCTTCAGCCCACAACACCCATACTAGTGCTCCAGACCCGCCCCCCCACTGGCCACCAATATTGGAATTGGCGAAGAGGTGGAATATTGCGTTGGGGGACCAGCCCTTCTGTGTGAACATGGGACCCAATGGGTCCCACGTAGTCTAGTATCCTTCTAAACCTATCATATCCATGTACCTGTCCAAATGTCTTTTAAAGGTTGTGATGGTAGCTGTCTCATCTACCTCCTCTAGCAGCTCGTTCCATATACCCACCACCCTGTGTGTAAAAATGTTGCCCCTCAGGTTCCTATTAAATCTTTCCCCTCTCACCTTAAACCTATACCTCTGGTTCTTGATTCCTCTACTCCAAGTTAATCACTGTGCATTTACCCTATCTAATCCTCTCATGATTAACTCCAAGTTAAACACTGTGCATTTACCCTATCTAATCCTCTCATGATCTTATTCACCTCATGATTACCCTTCATCCTCCTGCACTCCAAGGAATAAAGTCCTAGCCTGCTCAAACTCTCCCTATAGCTCAGACGCTTGAGTGCTGGCAGCATCCTCATAAATCCTCTCTGCACCCTTTCCAGCTTAACTACATCTTTGCAATAAGATGGTGACCAAAACTGAACACAATACTCCAAGTCTGGCCTCACCAATTGATTTATTATAAAGGAACGATTAAAAGTCTCATCTTGACCACTTCCTGGCTGCGCTGTATATTGATTTTAGAAAAAACTCTACCCTGTATCGCTGTGACTTTTGGCCATCTTACTCACAGACCTCCTCCGCTGAGCCAGCCCCAAGGATGTTTCCCATCAATCAAAAATAAAAAAAGTTATGATTGTTTAAAAAAACCTTGAGATCAGCTGATTGGTACTCTCGCCTGTCAATCACCGCGATGAAGGTAACGTCCCTTCCGGGGGGGGAGGACTATTAAACCCCGGATGCCTGGACGCGAGTCAGTCACTCTGCAAGATCACGAGGGAGAGGCCATGGCTGTCATTCTAAGCTGTGAATCAACTGAACTGTGAGTCTGCAACGTACTTGCAATAAATGATTTGTTAGCCCTTAATGACAATGCCATGATTTGTTTGGCCTGCTGCCCAGCCTGTGCTTGAAAGTGCAATGCTCAATTGGAAATTAAATGACAATGCCATGAGTTGTTTGGCCTGCTGTCCTGCCTGTGCTTGAAAGTGCAATGCTTAATTGGAAATTAAATGAAATGAAACAACAATGCCATGAGTTTTTGGCCTGCTGCCCTGCCAGTGCTTGAAAACAATGCAGGTCCGACTGTGTTTGGAAGGAATAAATGCTTGATTTGGTTGGACTGTTTAGTCCAAAAGTCCCGCTCGTTTTGTGACTTCCGCTTAGTGGACAGGTCACACTGATTGCGTAATTTCCCGTGAGTGCAGAGGTCGCGCTGATTGTGTAATTTCCTGTGAGTGCAGAGGTCATGACGATTGCGTAATTTCCGGTAAGTGCAGAGGTCACGCTGATTGCAGAAGTGCTGCTGACTGCGGAAGCCCCACAGTGGAGAGGCCGTGCTCAGCCGTGTGAGTAGATTCACAAAAGTTTACTGTCATATATGTGTGTGTGTGTGAGTGTGTATGTGTGAGTATGTATGTGAGCGAGTCTGAGTGTGTGTGATTGTGTGTGAGTGCATGAGTGTATGTGTGAGTCTGAGTCTGTGCTTGTGTGAGTATATGTGTGTGAGTGCATGTGTGACGGGAGATGGGAGCGTGGGGTTCATTTTCCCACACTAGCCATAAGTGACTGGGCAATCTGAACCCAAGCACCAAGTTCTGTTTTTTTTTTTTTAATTTAAATTTTATTACAAGTACAGGAATATGGCACCAAGGTGCCTAATATATATTGACATATTACATTTTATGTACAGCTTCTTTTAAAACATTTTTTTTTAAATAATGAAAAAGAGAGAATAGATAATAAAAGATAGAGAAACATGTGATATATAGTGTGTGAGAAAGAAAAAAGTGTGAATGAAGAAAGTTGAGAATGAAAAACGAAAGAAGAGTAGAAAGTAAGAGATTAAGGAGATCGTTATCTATATTCTTGACCATCCCTCACCCAATCCTGAAACAGTTAGCTTCTACGGTTTTGTTGCACCATATGCCTCCAAAAAATCGACAACTGGAGACCAACTCGTTAAAAATTGGTCTGATTTATCTATTAAGCGGAATCGCATTTCCTCAAGATGTACAGTGTCCAACATGTTTGAAATCCACATCTTAAGCGTTGGTATGGCTGTATTTTTCCAAAAGTTAAGTATGTTTTTTTGCCGTTATTAACCCATAATTAAAAAATAAATTTAGAGATGAGTTCAATTTATTCCCATCTTCCATTACTCCAAATATAATCATTTCAGTATTAGGTTCCATTTTTATCTTAAATAACTTTGTAAATATTTCAAAAATATCACTCCAGAATTTATAAAGTTTTATGCAAGAGACAAAAGCGTGTGTTATAGTTGCATTTTGGGATAGACATTTATCACAAATGGGGGAAGTATTTGGATAGAATTTATTCAATCTAGTTTTTGAGTAATATAATCTATGTAACATTTTTAATTGAATTAAATTATGTCTTACATTAATCGAACATTTGTGTATATATCAAATACTTTTCCCATGTTTCCTTTGTAATTTTTATCATTAATTCTTGTTCCCACTCTTCTCTAAGTGTCTCTGTCGATGGTAAATCTATATTTAAAATACTATTATATAAATATGATATTAATTTCTGTGAGTCAGCCTTAATGTTCATTGCTTCTTCCAGTGGCTCTGAAGTTATGTTTTGATATCTTTGTATGTATTTCTTCATGAAGTCAGAGATCTGAAGATATTTAAAATATTGGTTATTTTTCAGTTTAAAATTTAATTGTAATTGTTGGAATGATAACAGATTTCCCATTTCATACATATCACCAATCCTTTTAATTCCCATTCTTTCCCATTGATTATATGTTTTATCAATAAGAGATGGTTTAAATGAAGGATTATTCACTATCGGCATTAACAATTATAGGTTTCTTAATTTTAAGGATGATTTTATTTGTAATTTCTTATTGTATCATGTATAATTGGGTTATTCTTATATATTGTGTTGTTCCGTTTTATCGTGGAGAAGAGGATTGCTCCTGTATTACAATGAGTTCTCTTTCTCCATTCTTATCCATTCTGTCTGTTGGGTAGAACTGTCCAACCAGTAAATTATATTCTTAATATTCACTGCCCAATAATAATGCAAAAAGTTCAGAAGTGAAAGTCCCCCAATGTCTTTTGGTTTGCACAAATGTTTTCTTTGGATTCTGTGTGATCTATAATCCCAGATAAAATTGGTAATATTAGAGTCTAGTTTTTTAAATAAGTTTTTTGGTATATATAATGGTATAGATTGAAATAGGCATAATATTTGTGGTAAAAAGATCATTTTATAGCGTTTATTCTGCTTATTAATGATAACGGAAGTGTTTTCCAGAATTTGATCGACGCATTGAGTTTATTTAATAAAGGCATAAAATTAGCATTAAATAATGCTGTGTATTTTCTAGTAATTTGAATACCCAAATACTTAAATTTTTCTGATGCAATTTTAAAGGGGAATTTTAATAGGTGTGTAGATTCTTGAGGTTTTAACGTCATGATTTCACTTTTATTCCAATTTATTCTGCATCCAGAAAAAAACCCGAATTCCTCTATTAAAGTTAATAAGTTTGGTATGCTCGTTTGTGAGTTTGTAATATATAAAAGTATATCATCTGCATATAATGAAATGTTATTATTTGAGCCCCTAGTATTATATCCCTGAATATTCGGATGACTTCTTATACTTTCAGCCAGGGGCTCTATCATAAGGGCAAATAGCAGAGGTGATAAAGCACATCCCTGCCTATTGCCCCTCCATAATTGAAATTTTGGAGATAACATATTATTGGTTAATATTCTTGCCATCGGTTTATCATATAGTAATTTTACCCATACAATAAAATTCTCTCCCATATTAAATTTTTGCAATACTTTATATAAATACTGCCACAGAAGCACCAAGTTGAAAGCGGCCGAAGGGGTGCATACCTCGGTGCAGCCCCCAATCTCCCACGGCTACCCTCGCAGGCTGTGGGTTGGGTGGAGCGGAGGTTTGGGGCAATGTTCATGCCTTCACGGTTATGTGATGGACCAATCGCTGACTAGTCCTGCCCCCCGGCAACGCCAAGTCTGTTATTGGACTTTTCTGTTGAGTGGGAGTCGGTCCGTTGCCGGGTAGGCGGCACCTCCTTTCGGATAGGTGGTGTATCGACTGAGCGGCCATTCGGTAAGTTTGCTTTTGGGTGACGCAGCCTTTCGGTTCGTAGGCGTTTAGGTGTCCCGCGCTTTCAGTTAGCTTGCATTTAGGAGTCCCATCTTTTCGGTTAGTAGGCGTTTCGTCTTCGGACTATTTCGGTTCATTCGCGTTTCGGCCTCGTTTCTATTCTGCTCTTTGGCTTCTTTGCTTCGGCCTCTTGTCTGTCACCACCGCGTCCGCACACGGACTTCATAGTACGGAATTAAATGTAAGCTGGATGTCTTTTTCAGACCATGGGGATTAAATGTGCTGAGGTAACTGCATCAAACATTCTGATGGTAAAGATGACTCTTTGGTAATAAACAGTCAATATATTTTTTTAATTTCTGTAAAGAAAGCAGGTTTTCTGGCAAAGAATATTATACCACTGTATAAAATAATGTAACATGATTTTAATAGTCCATGTGTTAGAAAAGGCCATCTATGCATTGTTATTCGCTTTCCCACAAATGTTGTTCTGTGAATACAAGCCAATCAGGCATTCTCCTTTAGCTAATCTGAAATATTGAAGATAACTTCTTTCAGAATGAAAGCTCAGCAAGTAACAACCAAAAAACAGGATTTGTGTGGAAGATCCAGGGTTAACTTGAGTTAAAAATAAAGAAAAATAATCTATGATTCGGTTTATGATTACCGAACTTAATACTTAAAAAGTGCATGCGACTTAATGGACCAAACAGATCTAAGCTACATTTTAATATAAAATTGCATACATGTAAGCCTACAAGTAACAAACAAAATGTGCAGATCGCCTCTGAAAAGTACATAGTTACAATACCACTTGCTTTAGTAACTGTGAAATGAAAAAAATGTAATTTAATTAAATAGATCCTGGAAAAACAATAACCATTGGTGAAAAACCAGTCCAGGCATTAAATTTTGGGCTTCAGCCCCATCCTACCCTTTGGGCTTCTACCCCACCCTAACTTAGTTGTGTGTGTTGGTCATCTGTGCGTGATGTGTGCGTGTTAGTTGTCTGTGTGTTATGTGTGTGTGGGAGGGAAGGATAGAAGCAATGGAGAGAAGGGAGGGAGGGAGAGGAGGGAGGGAGGGAGGGAGAGGAGGGAGGAAGGACAGAAAGGACGGAGAGAAGTAGAGAAAGGAGGGAGGGAAGGAGAGAAAGAAGGGATGGAGCGAATTAGAGAAGGGAAAAGAGAGAGGAAGGAGGGAGGGAAGGAGAGAAGGGAAGGAGAGAAGGGAGGGAGAGGGCCGGCGGCGGGAGCGGATGCCGGGGTCCGGGTGGACGGGTCTGAGCTGTGGCCGATGTTTGTAAACGTTGCTCCAACCCCCGGCCCGGCCCTCCATGTATTGTTCACCGTGTCTCCCCGGGGAGAGAGAGGGGTGGAGCCGGGGCTGCGTGCATGAAGCACGGCGCCTGGAGGGGCGGGAGCGCTGCCGTGCATGAACGATCCACCTTCCCCCCTCTCCATTCCCCCTCACACCCCCCTCCCTGTTTACCCCTTTCTTCCCCCTCTACTGTCTCTCCGCCCCTCTCTCCCCGCTCCACCCGGGGTAGATCTACCTGAGCCGAGAGTAGATTACTCTGGCGCGGGGGCCCCTTACTCGCGGGGCCCAATTGGGAGCAATCGGTCCAATCGGCTTAAGGCCGGCCCTGTCTCCAGAGATGCTGCTTGACCCGCTGAGCTACTCTGGTTTTTCACCAGGTTTCTATGTCTATCTTCGGTTTAAACTAGCATCTGCAGTTCCTTTCTACACATATTGTATTATTTCATGTTGTATTACTTACATGGTTGGAACAGGTTATTGAATTAATTAAAAGATGATTTATAAAAAAATACTAGTCAAAAGTATAGGTATGTTATAGAGATCACACAAAATGTTTCATTAATAAACGTAAATGAAATGATATTCTGTTGTTTTAATCATATATATATTGGAGTTATTACTGAGACATATTCCTCTGACAAGCAATTTATGAGTGGATATCGCAGGGTGTATCAGAATCCAAGTTCTTGCTGTTGAATTATTTTCTTATTAAAGACAGTTGAATTCTTGATTCCCCTTATGTGCAGCTCTTTTGACAACCAGGACGTTTTTGAACTAAACTACTTCCTATATCATGACTGTATTTGAAGTAATACCCCATTTTCAAATGTAAAGTTATATAACATGTTAGGGTAGCTATAAATTTGTTTGCAAAGTTGCAATGTTTTATTATCATCCTTTAGTGCAGTATAACAGCCACAATCACAATTTTGACTTTACCCAAGCTCATATTTCTGTGCGAAATGGAAGAAACTACAAACCAGCATTTGGCAATTTTGATACTATTGTGATTTTGAGTATTGATCATTTTATACAGCCAAACTGAGGAAGGAAAAAAACAACAATTCTGATGTAATGGAAAGTGAAAGCAGGTCAAATCAAAGGGTCGTGTTTCTGAAAGTGATCGAAGCTTCGGGAAAAGTAATTTGAAAGAGCAGATACAGGTCATCATTTATGGAAATATAGATATGTACAGACGACCCCCCGTTTACGATCATTTGGATTATGGTAATTTGCCCTTACAGAACTCACAAATCACCAAGCAACAATTTGAGATACAGAAAAAACTTCACTCTCTTAGAATTCCCCTGTGAAAAAATAAATTAAGTAACATGATTTTTTTCCTCAACAAGTGTTTTTGACACATTAGCATGGAACATAACATCGCTTTACAGAAAATCACGATCTAGCCTGTTTTCTGGCCTCTGCTGTACTGCGGGCTCACCTGCTTTGTGACAGTCACACAATGTAGGTGAGCTTTGGAAACTAACTGTGTAGAAAACAAAGATAGGCACAAAAAGCCGGAATAACTCTATGGGACAGGCAGCATCTCTGGAGAGAAGGATTGGGTGACGTTTCGGGTTGAGACCCTTCTTCAGACTGGTTAGGGATAAGGGAAACAAGAGGTGTAGATGGTGATGTGGAGATAAAGAACAATGAATGAAAGATATGCAAAAAAGTAACGATGATAAGGCGAAATGGCCATTGTAAGCTGTTTTATAGGGTGAAAACAAGAAGCTAGTGCGACTTGGGTGGGGGAGGGATAGAGAGAGGGAATGCCGAGGCTACCTGAAGTGAGATAAATCAATATTCATACTACTGGGCTGGACGCTGCCCAAGCAAAAAATGAGATGCTATTCCTCCAATTTGCATTTAGCCTCACTCTGACAATGGAGCATTCTTAACTGCTCTTTTTTACCAGAGAAAAAAGACAATTTTTATTTTGGTCAAATGTTGGAGTGTCCTACAGATTGTACGTACTCCATCCAAAGAACCTGGTCCTGTTGGGAGTGGCCTTGTTGAGGTGATGTTCCTTGGGAGGTAAAGTGTCTTTGGTTCAAGAATCTTCGGCAAGGAGGCTGAGATGAGCAGGCCACATTTATTTGGCTGTGTGTTCAATATAATTTAAACATCTAAACTTATTGGCGTATGGCAGGAATATTACTGCTGTGCGTTTGTTGCAGGATGTGGGAAGTCAGGGGCACCGCTGGTGTCACTGACCACTACACCTGTGGTAGCTATGTCCAGATGCAGCTCCTCAAGGACTGAGTTAGAGAACTGGAGGCTCAGCTGGATGACCTGCAGTCCATCAGGAAGACGAAGGTTTCCTGGACAGGACCTACAGTCAGGTCGTCACTCCCAGGATTACAACAAGAGGAGTGACAGTTAGAGATGGAAAGGTAGGGGATGAAACTAGAGCAGGAGACCTCGGTGGAAGTACCTCTTGAAAACAGGTACACACTCTTGGGAGCTCTCGGGGCAGACAACGCTTCCAGACCGAGTGGCGGACAGGTCTATGACTCACCCTGCCGCTTAGGCTCGACCGGCGAGACCGAAGTCAGGCAGAGCCATAGTGGTGGGAGACTCCATTATCAGAGGTGCGGACAGGAGGTTCTGTGGCGACAGGCGAGACTCGAGGAAGGTGTGTTGCCTCTCTGGCGCCAGGATCCAAGATGTCTCAGACTGACTTAAGAACATCCTCGTGAGGGAAGGTGAGCAGCCAGAAGTAGTTGTGCGTGTAGACACAAATGACGTGGGTAAGAAGAGGAAGGAGGTTCTGCAACATGAGTATAGAGAACTAGGTAAGAGGCTGAAAAGCAGAACTTCAAGGGTGGTTATCTCTGGGTTGCTTCCAGTACCTTGTACTATTGAGGGTAGAAACAGGGAGATAGGGGATCTGAGTGTGTGGCTGATGATTTGGAGCAGGGGCAAGGATTTAGATTTCTAGATCACTGGAATCTCTTCTGGGGCAGGGGTGACCTGTTTAAAAGAGACTGCTTGCACCTTAATTGGAAGGGGACCAATATTCTGGCAGTGCTACATGGGTGGGTTTAAACTAAACAGTGGGGGGGTGGAGTCAACAACATGGCAGTGTATGCGTGCAGTTAACGGGAAAGAGAGTGCAGGAAAGGTCATGTTCAAACTCACATGGCAGGGGGATGGGAACCAATGCAAGGGGACAGAGGGACATAAAAGGACAGAAGCAAAAGGTAGAAGGGAGATAAGAAAAACAAACCTGAAAGTTTTGTAATAAAGTGGATGAATTGAATGTGCAGTTAGTAATTAAGGAATTAATTGGAATTACAGAGACATGGCTCCAGGGTGACCAAGGCTGAGAGCTAAACATACATGGGTATTCAAGATTCAGGAAGGGTAGACAGAAAGGAAGAGGTGGTCATATTGAATGGCAGTGCTGGCTCCATCCCTTGGAACGCAGGAGGATGAGGGGTGATCTTTTCGAGATGTACAAAACCATGAGAAGTATAGATCAGGTAGATGCACAGAGTCTCTTGCCCAGAGAAGGGGAATCTGGGTCCAGATTCTGTAGGGTCAAGGAGAAGTGGAAAACATTTAATAAAAATCTGAGGGGTCACTTTTTCACACAAAGGGTGGTGGGTGTATGGTCAAGCTGCCAGAGGAGGTAGTTGAGGCTGGGACTATCCCAACGTTTAAGAAACAGTTAGACACGTGCATGTATATGGCAAATTTGGAGGCATCTGGACTGAGCGCAGGCAGGTGGGACTAGTGTAGCTGGGACATGTTGGCTGGTGTGATCAAGTTGGGCTGAAGGGCCTGTTTCCACACTGTATCACTCTATGACTATATCAATCCATAGTCTGTCTTCTGTGATGGAGACAGAGATGAAGAAAGGGGAGAGAGGTGTCAGGGATAGTCCATGTAGATTTGAGGGCGGGGTGGAAGTTAGTGGTGAAGTTAGTGGCGAAGATAATGAAATCCATGAGCTCTGCACGTAAAGGGCAGGCATAGCTTGGGCCCGTTTGAATGCCCATACAACTTTAACTTGGAGAAACTGAGAGGAATATTCTGTTATTAACAGAAATATTCTGTTAGCTTTCCAGATTATTTGCTATAGGTGCTGACCAGACTTTTAAAAATCCTATACTAAGACACCAAGTCCTTCTGTATCTCATAACTCTGACATTTCTCACCAATTCGACAATATTTTTTTATTTTATCAAAATGGATAACTTCACATTTTCCACATCATACCCCATTTTCCAGATCTATGCCCATTCACATAACTCTCTAGTAAGTGCATGGTTGAATTTCCACTATGCGACATAATGACGCTGAAATGGTTGTTGCCAATTTTACTATGGAAAAAGTAATTTTACATTTTACAGCACTGAATGCACTGAAAATCTGCAAATATATGTGGCATTTGGACACGTGTGCATTCTCTTTGATCTGTTTCTGGAATGTTGGTGTCCTTGACTCTCTGCACGCTGAACACTTCCTCTGAAGCTATGATGCATATTTGCCTTAATGTGAATCTGAAACCATTCACCATAAATAACTGGTACAAATGCAGCATCAAATTATTTTTTTGGTCTACTGCCCAATTTTCTTGCAGTCCTTTAGTGTGTTTGTTTCCTGTTCTGCTGATGCCTGTATCTATACTCTCACTACTGAATGTTTCAATGTTATTTCCTCTCAATCTTTACTTTTTACCTCTTTAAAAAAATAATTGACAAAAAATCATTGACCCAGTTCTTTGTATTTTCTTGTATCTATATAAAACATTTTCTCCCCACCTTCTGCTCTTTTTCTCTTCAGAAATATATTGGATATATAACTTGCAGCTGGACAATTATTTTAGTTTAGTTTAGATCTAATTAGTGCCCCTCAATTAAAACTCTCCTCCACCTGGCAGAACTCATCATCACCTTTAACAGCTTATTTTTTGTCCCCTCACTTTTTTCAAGTCACAGATGTAGTTATGGGCACTCACGTGATCCTCAGCTATGCCTGCCTTTTATTGGGTAAGTTGAACATTCCTTGATCCAGACACCCCACAGCACCATTCTCCAACTCTTTCCCTGCTGCATCGGCTGCATTCAGGGGCTGCCTCCTGCACCTGAACTCATTGATTTAATTGACTATATTACTAACTTCCACCCTGCGCTCAATTTCACTTGGACGATCTCTGACACTCTCTCCCCTTGTGCAATCTCTCTATCTCTATCACAGACTATGTACTGAAGTCCACTACAAACCCACTGACTCCCACAGTTACGTTGGCTACACTTCCCCGCCACCCTGGCTCTTGTAAGGGTGTCATTCCTTACTCTCAATTTCTCTGTCATATCTGCTCCCATGATGAGGCTTCCCACTCCTTCTGCAACTCCTTAGTTCACTCATCCCATCCCACCCAACATGCCCTCTCCCCAGATACTTTCCCCTGCAACTGCAGGAGACGAAACACCTGTCTCTACTTCTCTTCTCTCACTTCCATCAGGGGACCCCAGAAGTCCTTTCACGTGAGACGTGAAATGCATTTGTTGCATCCAATGTGGCTTCCTTCACATTTGCAAGACCAAGCGTTGACTAGGCTACTATTTCCCCAAACAATTGCCACGCCATGTTGGACCTCTCGGTTAACTATTTTAACTCCCCATCCCATTTTACAGACCAACATTTTTGTTCTGGTCCTCCTCCAGTGTTACAGTGAGGTCACATGCAAACTGAAGGAACTGCACCTTGGATAGCTTTCAAACCAGCGGTAAGAATGTCGAATTCTCCAACTTCAAGTAATAACCCTACACCCCCTCGTTCTTTCCCATGACACCCACTCCCATCCTGATGCGCCATCTCCAAACCTTCTCCTAGTCACCTAGCCCCTTATCCCCCCCCCCCCATTTGTATACTCATCACCCATCTCCAATGCCCATATCTCCCTTTTAACACTCCCCCCCCCCCCTCCGTTTCCTCTTTCCACTCCTGCCTGCCCCATTTGACCCATGTGCCTCACTCTGGCTTTACATTTCACGTCTCCTTTCTGATCTCCTTTTCATCTCTAACCTTTGTTACATACTCGGTCCATCTGTCAATCTTACCTGTGTATCCACCCAGAACTTGCCAGGATTGACACAAAGTGCTGGAGTAACTCAACGAGTCAGGCAGCATCACTGGAGAAAGGATGGGTGATGTTTCAGGTTGGGCTGAAGGGCCCTGACCCGAAACGTACATAGAAAATAGGTGTAGGAGGAGGCCATTCGGCCCTTCGAGCCAGCACCGCCATTCATTGTGATCATGGCTGATTGTCCGCTTTCAATAACCTGTGCCTGCCTTCTCCACATGTCCCTTGACTCCACTAGCCCCTAGAGCTCTATCCAACTCTCTCTTAAATCTATCCAGTGATTTGGCCTCCACTGCCCTCTGTGGCAGGGAATTCCATAAATTCACAACTCTCTGGGTGAAAACGTTTTTTCTCACCTCAGTCTTAAATGACCTCCCCATTATTCTAAGAATAAAGAATCCAGTCTGAAGAAGATCATGAAGTCTCCAGCACTATGTGTCCAGCATCTGCAGTTCCTTTCTGCACATATAACATGCCAGGCTTTGTATCACCTCGTTTCCAGTTTTCTCCCTGCTGCTCCTATCAGTTGATTGAAGGTTCATGACTTGAAACTTCATCTGCCCATTTCCTCTGTAAATGAAGCCTTACCCACCGAGTTCCTCCAACACTTTGTATTTTGCTCAAGATTCCAGCAACTGCAGTTCCATGTTTCTCCAAAGCATTTAGATGTTTACATTTGTCTCCAGGAAAATGAGACATGGGACTAATGGGATTGTTCTTCCGGAAGCTAACATAGACCCAAGGGAATGAATAGTCTCCTTCTGTGACAGTTTGTTACCTCAAAGGTGCTTGGAACCATTACATATGGATTACCCTTAAATTAGGTGCATATCCCTTGCTGCAGCAATTCCTTGGGTTCCAAATGTCATACACTGGCCCAGTTATGGTCACAAATCAAAACTCCTGGAGCTATTACCAGACTGGAACTTTCACTTCCCCAAAGCCATGCAATGATGCAGAAGGATTGGACCTCAAATGACATGCATGATGTAAATAAGGTGCACGCTGAACAAAAACTCCACCATCCCTCCTGACCCAAATGAAACTATAATATTGCAGCAGTTTAGCAACTATTTACAAACACAGAATAATTTCTAGGTGACTGAATTTTAATACATGTGCCTAAAATGGATGCAATATTATAGTCATAGAGTTTTAGAACTGTACAGCACAAGAACAGGGTCTTCAGCCCATCTTGTCCATTCCGACCAAGTTGGCATTTAGGGCTAGACTCATTTTCCTGTACTTGGCACATAACCCTCTAAATCCTTCCTATCCATTTATTGAACTGTCTTTTGAAAGTCATAGTTGTATAACATCATTTTTGTAATTTGATTGTAACAATTATTTTTAATCACTTTTCAGTTAAATGGGAATGGTTTGGTTATTTAATACAATATTTTATATAAACATTTAGTAAGAAAGCAGATTAAATCTGGTAATGGATAGCACAATAATTTTATCATTTTACTAGACTAAGTGGGACCCGTTGTGTCCCAGCTTCACACGGGAGGGCTGGTCCCCCAATGCAATATTCCACCTCTCCGCTAATTCCTATATTGTTGGCCAGTGGGGGGGGGGGCACTTTCTGGAGCGCTAGTATGTGTGTTGTGGGTCAAAGGGAATGGTTTCCAGAGGGCCAGTATGGACATTGTGGGCCAAATGGAATCTTGGGCTGGAAGCTCAGTCACTCTGACCAGGCAGCTCAGTCACTCTGGCCAGGCAGCTCAGTCAATCTGGCCAGGCAGCTTAGTCACTCTGGCCAGGCAGCATTTTAGAACCAAAAGAGACACTTTTTGCAAGCATTTTAGAACCAATAGAGACACTTTTTGCAAGCATTTTAGAACCAATAGAGACACTTTTTGCAAGCATTTTTGAACCAAAAGAGACACTTTCTGCAAGCATTTAAGAACCAATATAGACACTTTTTGCAAGCATTTTAGAACCAATATAGACACTTTTTGCAAGCATTTTAGAACCAATAGAGGCACTTTCTGCAAGCATTTTAGAACCAATAGACACTTTCTGCAAGCATTTTAGAACCAATAGACACTTTCTGCAAGCATTTTAGAACCAATAGAGGCACTTTCTGCAAGCATTTTAGAACCAATAGAGACACTTTCTGCAAGCATTTTAGAACCAATAGACACTTTCTGCAAACATTTTAGAACCAATAGAGACACTTTTTGCAACCATTTTAGAACCAATAGAGACACTTTTTGCAACCAATTTAGAACCAGACGATACTTTCTGCATGCATTTTAGAACCAATAGACATTTTCTGCAAGCATTTTTTAACCAATAGACACACTTTTTGCAAGCATTTGAGAACCAATAGACACTTTTTGCAAGAATTTTAAAACCAATAGAGACATTTTTTGCAAGCATTTTAGAACCAATAGAGACACTTTTTGCAAGCATTTATAGAACCACATTAAGGGCACTCACAGTTGAGTAGACATGTGTTCAGTGCTATTCAGAGCTCAGAGAGACGTGAGCCTCTGGCTTCCTCCATCTTACAGAGACTGAGTGAGACACACCACTTCCTGGTTTTATAGTCCCTCTCCCTCCCTCCAGCAGGGACAGCAGAGAGAATGGCGCATTTTTTAAAAACAATAATATCTCTCTGATTTTTCATCGATGGGAAAAATTCTCTGGTCCAGGAAGGCGGAGGGGGGCTCTGAGCGAGCTGGCCAAAAATGACAGCCGTAGATGGCGGCATTCTCTAGGAATAGTGAGCCAAAAGCGGTCAAGTTCAGACTTTTAGTAATATAGATACTGTCAGCCAGGGAAATCTGCAAGCATAAATTTGGAAAACTATTTCTGTCCTCTTGTCATTTTGTGTGAATACATAAGCACTTATAAAGCTTCTGTTGCAGAAGATCTTTGCCAACGTTTTCCAGTTTAAATGCAAAATTGGCTCTCTTGCTGAAAATTTTACCTTCATCCAAGGTTGAACTATCTCAGTCTTACCATTGTACAGATTTAGCATTTAGTTAATACATTTTGGTATACAGTGAAAAATGGCTTCCATTTTTTCCCAAGAATCTTCCATATCTCAACCCTGTTCAAGTTCTGAAGCTATTACATAATTCAGGAAATTACTTACAAAATTCAGCTCTAAATATAAAATAGTCCACTGTTATTCCCAGTGACAGATACAGTGGTTTCACTGATCCTTTGGACATTTTCCTATTGGTCCACCCAGTCATAAATCATTTTTTGACCATATAAAAAACATTTTATATCCTTGATTCTCTAACAAAAGGAAAATGTATTTCAGATTACATGAAAGCTAGCTGGCTCTGTTAGCTAAAACATTCTTAATTAATTCTCCTAAACTCTGGGGAGCAGCTAAATTCCAACACTAACCTCAAAGGTGTTTCGTTAATTACAGTAAAGTCATGTAGGTAAGATCAGTTCTGAAAAATCTTAAGACTTATTTTATAGGGTGTTTGAGTGCTTAACGTAAACATACTCAATGCTTTTCTTATTTCATAGAATCACAGTAACATGCAGCACAGAAACTGGCCCTGAGCCCACCTCATCCATGGCAACTGTGAGGCTTACATTAGATGATCTCATTTGTCCGTGCCAGGTCCATATCCCTCTACTCCTTTCCTATCCAAATATTATTGAAACATTGTATCTGCCTTTACAAGCTCCTCTGGCAGCTATTCTAACTATTCACCATCTTTTATATGAAAAACATAACCCCCAGGCCTCCTTTAAATTACTCCCCCCTCAGCTTAAACCTGTGCCCTTTAGTTTTAGACTCCCCTACCCTGGGAAAAACACTGATACCCTTTCCCCATATGATATAATAAACCACTATGAGGTCTCTCCTCAGCTTTTTTCACCCCAGGGAAAACAGTCCCAGCCAATCCAGTCTCTCATCAAAACTCAAACCCTATAATCCCAACAACATCCTTGTGAATTTTTCTGCATCTCTCTAGCTTGATTATTTCATCTCTGTAGTATTTAAATCAGATCTGCACAGAACACCCCGAATTCGCTCTGAGACACATTTAGTCTAGCTATAACATAACATCGCAACTCTTGTACTCAATGCCCCAACTGATGAAGGCAAGCAGACCATATGCCTTCTACACCACTCTGCCTACTGTGTCAACACATCAGGGAACTATGCACTTGATCAATTAGATAAATGCTGTAGATGTTTTTCTCAGTCCATTCTATTGTCAGATGCCCATTTCCTTCTGATATTAACAACAAACATTTCATAAACTAGTTCAAATTATTATTATGAATAATCACAAAAAGGCAAATTCAACAGGAGTGATTGCTATTTGTTGCCTTGTTATATTGCAGAATGATGACCCCATATTATTGAAAAATAATTAATATTAAGATTTAATGAATTATGCAATTAAATGTTTTTCTAGGAGCATGGATTGTTCTGAATGAGTTTTCCAAATACCTTCTTGAATTGATGGTATGGCTATTTAAAATGCGGACACTATTGAAAATGATTCACAACATATCTGAAGTACTTTCTGCAGTGTTGATTTCCCTATTTAAGGAAGGACATTTATGCGTTGAAAGCTGTTTGGCGAAGCTCCACTAGACCAATTCCTAGAAAGGACAGATTATCTTATGGGAAGTTGGACATGCTAAATTTGGCTCTGCTTTAAATTAAAGATTGAGTGGCAACTTGACTGAAACCAGTGGAAGTCAGTAACTAGGAGTCACTATTTATAAATAAAAGGTCCATAATTTCAGGCAGAGTTAATAAATTATTTTCTCTCAAAGATTTGCGAGAATTTGGAATTCTCTTCCTCAAAGGGTGGGAAAAAGAGTATGTGAATATTTTAAGGCAGATGTAGGTACATATACGTGATATACAAGAGGGGCGAAAAGTTGCTGTGGGAGAAAGAGATTGTGGAGTTGCATTGCCAACACAATTATAACCCCAATGTATGCCAGTGATTCTGTAAATGGTAGGACACTAAAGAATATTGATGAACAAAGGGTCCTTGGAGTTCAAGTCCATAGTTCTCAGAAAGTGACAGTCCAGATAGTAGCGTTAGATTTGCTGCCTAAAACCCCTGTCCCACGGTGCGAGTCCACCCACGAGTTATCCCGAGTTAAAAACAAATCGAACTCGTGGTAATCACGTAGAATGAACGTAGCTGGAACGTCGGAGCTCGTGGACGTAACTTAGTGACTAGTAACGCTAACGACAGGTACTCGGGAAACGTATTAACTCGTGAAATTTTTTCAACATGTTGAAAGATTTCCACGAGTCAAATATACTCAGGAAGGAACATTTTGATAATTTTAAACTCGTTGTAATACCATAGTAGCTCGTGAGTTTACCGTAGTGACTCGTGAGTTTACCGTATTAACTTGTGGGTACTCTTAACTCGGCAGCTGGACAGAGAAAAAAAAGGTGAGTAAAAAAAGGTTCGCCAAGTCTGCCTGTCAGGAATCATCCCCTGATGCTGGAGACTCCTGTGGGAATCTCACCTTGGCCTTTGGAATAGAGCGACCAACAACCAATATTTCCAGATTTCCATGGGCAAGTCAGTTCCCTTGTTTATGTGCCTTTCACATTACTGCTTCAGAGGTTTGATGCATTATGTGGGGGGGGGAGTGAATCCATTCCTGTTTGAATAAGTGTAGGAAGGAACTGCAGATGGTGGTTTACACCGAAGACAGGCACAAAAAGCTGGAGTAGCCTGGTCATGCAGCATCGCTGAAAAAAGTCTCGACCCGAAGCGTCACCTATTCCTTTTCTCCGGAGATGCCATATGACCCACTGAGTTACTCCAGCTTTTTGTGTCCATCTCTTGTTTGAATAAGATTATTTGAAAATGAAATGATCCACCCCAACTCTTAAAAATAAATCGCCTTTATGTGAAAAATAAAGCAATTGCAAAATTTTGCCAACACAAAGGGGAATATCCTTTGGGGTCGTTCGCTACCATCAGCAGTCACGGATAAAACTGTGCAGGATATGATAGCGTGGCCAATGATACAGGTGTGATGCGAGATCCCCGAAATACAGTCTGCCGAGCGATGAATAAACGGGTGAGAAATGTACTAACCGTCAGCCTATATATTGAAAAATCCCAAAACCCGGGTTCAGTGAGTTTAAAAAAGTACATTAGACAAGAAACCTTTACAAATAGCGAAACTTCACGTATGGCAGTGCACACACCTGGTGAAAATGTCCCAAAGGGCAGAAACAGGCCCTTCGGCCCACTGAGCCAGCCACCAAACACTCATTTACCTCAATCTCATTTCTGCCCGCATTCACATCAATTTCCCACCTGAGCCCCATTCGACCACTCACCGACACATCGGGGGAAGGTGACTGTCCTTCAGGTGTTTTTGCCATTCATTTCTCTTCGAGTCATGGGTTCATACAATACAGCAGGCGTTGCAGGGAGCATTCATACAACAAAGCAGCATGCGGGGAGCCAAAGGGAGCACTTGGGGGAAACTCCATCAAATAGTACCGGAGGTTAGAATCGAACCTGGGTCCCTGGAGCAGTGACACACGCTGCTCAAGTGAAGATATAATGAAATGAATAAGGAGAGACAATAATCAGATTAATTGAACTCATCAAAGGGCGTAGATTTAACGTGAACAGCAGGCAGAATAGAGGACATCTGATAATTTTTTTCTCAAAACAGTAAGTACTGTAGTCGTAATCTGCGAACGCGATGGAGGCAGGTTTACCAAGTATATGGGCCAGAACTCGAATAACGGTCAGGAAGGCTATGGTTGGAATGGACACGGTGGGCGGAGGAGCCTGTTTCTGTGTTGTATGAACGCATGACTCGATGAGAGATGAGTGGCAAAAACACCTGAAGGATTGTGAGATAATGATCATGGATGACTTTTAATGGACAGTCCACACATACAGATATACAGCCAAGAAGAACTTCATATCTACACTCAGATGGACTGGCAGATGGAGGAGATAGGAGTTGGGGAAAGAGAGGAAAAGCCCAAGAGAAATACAGGGAAGGGGATATTGGGAAAAAAACAGATGCTGGAATCCTAAAATGCATGTCAAAACATTTAAAAGAAAGAAAAACATAGCAAATATGTGCAGGAGTAGGCCATTCGGCCCTTCGAGCCATCATTGCCATTCAATATGATCATGGCTGATCATCCAAAATCAGTACCTGTTTCTGCTTTCTCCCCACATCCCTTGATTCCCTAACCCTAAGAAATTTAAACATGGTAGGCTTTTATAGTGGGGAAAAAAACTGCATGACATAATTTTTATCATGTGATGATTTTTCCACACGTCGGTAGTCGTTGTTGGCTCAAGAGTAACTCGGGAGAGGAACTTGGTACATCGCAGAAATGAGAAGTAAACGGCAAACTTAGACATACACGTGGGAACTCGTTAAAATTCGTTAACATAAACTTGGAATCTCGTAGAATACCACGAGTTTGATTTTAGGTAAACTGGTATTTTAATTGGCTATTGTGAGTTGAGTGAACCTACTGGGTGGGAGTGTATTGATGGGAGAGAGAAATGGAAATAAATGGGAGAATGGGACTAGTGGGAATGTTTTCAGCATCCATAGACTCAATGCATGAAAAATATGAAAATATGAGACCCTGGGTAAAGAGATAGCGAAATTTCACCTCTACCTTTAGAGATTCCATTTAGGGCAAAAGGGAGATTTCACCTCTATGTCAACGACTACAGAGAGTGAGGTCGGGTAAGATTTATAGTGGTTGATAGGAAAATTACAGAACTTACACGGGTGGAAAAGGTGGAAAGCAGCATGACATTTAAACATGTGCTTGAAAAGCAGTGACCTGCAGAAATACAGACCTAGGTTTAAAGGGTGAGATTGTTTAGGAAGCTGTTGTTTGAATAACATGGACGCAACTGAACGAATAGATTCCTTCTGTTTTCTGTCCTTGCAAACAATTCTCTTTCATATGTACATGAACACTCCGCTCCTCCATATCTCCTAACACCCAGGTGACTCATTGCAGTTGTGCCAAGTTATATCCTCTAATTGGACTATCCACATACTGCTTCAAGAAATTCCTCTGGATGCACCCAACAAATTCTGTCCACCCGATACCTCTTGCATGAAGGAAATCCCACTTGTGGAAGTTAAAGTCATCCACTACAACAACCCTAATACTTTTACATATTTCTGTAATCTGCCTACATATCTGTTCCTGTTTTGCCTGCTGGCTGCTGGGAGGCCTTTAATATAATCCAATCAGAGTGATTGCACTTCTTATTTTTGAGCTCTGCCCATACTATAGAAACATAGAAACATAAAATTAGGTGCAGGAGCAGGCCATTTGGCCCTTCGAGCCTGCACCGCCATTTAATATGATCATGGCTGATCATCCAACTCAGTATCCTGTACCTGCCTTCTCTCCATACCCCCTGATCCCTTCAGCCACAAGGGCCACATCCAACTCCCTCTTAAATATGGCCAACGAACTGGCCTCAACTACCTTCTGTGGCAGAGAATTCCACAGATTCACCACGCTCTGTGTGAAAAACGATTTTCTCATCTCGGTCCTAAAAGACTTCCCCCTTATCCTTAAACTGTGACCCCTTGCCCTGGACTTCCCCAACATCAGGAACAATCTTCCTGCATCTAGCCTGTCCAAACCCTTAAGAATTTTGTAAGTCTCTATGAGATCACCCTTCTATCTTCTAAATTCCAGCGAGTACAAGCCAAGTCTATCCAGTCTTTCTTCATATGGAAGTCGTGCCATCCCAGGAATCAGTCTGGTGAACCTTCTCTGTACTCCCTCTATGGCAAGAATGTCTTTCCTCAGATTAGGAGACCAAAACTGTACGCAATACTCCAGGTGTGGCCTCACCGAGACCCTGTACAACTGCAGTAGAACCTCCCTGCTCTTGTACTCAAATCCTTTTGCTATGAATGCCAACATACCATTCGCTTTCTTCACAGCCTGCTGCACCTGCATGCCTACTTTCAATGACTGGTGTACCATGACACCCAGGTCTCGCTGCATCTCCCCTTTTCCTAATCGGTCACCATTCAAATAATAGTCTACCTTCCTGGTTTTGCCACCAAAGTGGATAACCTCACATTTATCCACATTATACTGCGTCTGCCATGCATTTGCCCACTCACCCAGTCTATCCAAGTCATCCTGCAGCCTCCTAGCATCCTCCTCACAGCTAACACTGCTCCCCCCCCCCCCCCCCCCCCCCCCCCCCCCCCCCCCCCCCCCATCTGAGGAAGAAAGCAGAGTGCTGGACCAGCACATTGTGTTTTCCAGCACCTGCAGTTTCTTTTTTCTACCCATATTGTCTGTTTAGAGATAAATTATGGAAACAGGTCCACCGAGTCCACAGCCGACCATTGATCACCCATTCACACTGGTTCTATGTTATCCCACTGTGGATAATCCCTCCAGTATGTCCTCTCTGACTGCAGATGTGACATTGTCCTTGATTAGTAATACAACTTCTCCACCTCTTTAAACCTCCCTCTCTATCACATCTGAAACATCCAAATGCTGGAACGTTGAGCTGCCAGTCCTGTCCCTCTTGCAATCAAGGCTTTGTGATCTTAATTCAGCAAAATGTCTCCTGCCTTCTCTCTGTAACCTTTGGCACCCTTACTAATTAAGAATGTGTCAATCGCTGGATTAAAAAATCACCAAAGATGGCCTCCAAAGCAATCTGTGGCAAGGAATTCCACAGATTCACCACTCTCTGGTTAAAGAAATTCCTCCTCATTTTCTTTCTAAAGGGGCTGTCCCACTTGGGCGACCTAATTGGCGAGTTTAGAAGAGTTTAGGGAAGTTTGAAAAAATGTCATGTTGAACACCTCCTTCGACTATGTAGAAGACCTCCTTCGACTTCCTGCGACTATGTTGAAGACTAGCTTCGACTCGCTACGACTAACTTTGGGAAAATTGGACACCGAATAGTGGAGAGTGAAGACGACCTCCTTCGATCTCCTTCGACCTCCCTTTGAACTCCCTTCGACTATGATGAAGATTATCTATGACTACCGTTGACTACCCTCGATTACCTCCAACTAACATGCCGACCTACTACGACCTACTACGACTAAACCTACAAGTTAAAAAAGTATCAATTTTTTCCATGGCGACCTTTTTCAACGTTGAAAAATACGCCGCAACGTAGCTGAGGCCTCGAGGTACATGGGCACTACTCTCGAGCATGAAAGAGAGTTACAAAGACCTCCTATGACCTTGTGTCGACCATTCTGCGAGTATGAATCAAGGGCAAACTCGCAGATTAGGTCGCCCATGTGGGACAGCCCCTTAGAGGTATTATTCTCAATTTCGACACTGCGCTGCTATCAAGTATGCACTCTTTAGTTATTGACAGTTTCCTTAGAGTGGTGAATCCAATCAGACATGGGAATTTTTTGACAAAAATAACATTTAAAACTGAAAATAATCTCATTTTTAAATTGAGTTCTGAAAATCATTTCAATTTCAATACAAAGATACAAAGGACATCTATTATCACATACACCAATTGGTGTAGTGAAATTTGACTTGCCATGCAGCACACAGATAAAGATAAGACACAACATTAAAGAATTTAACAATAAACATAAAAACATCCCCCCACAATGGTTCCCACTGTGAGGGAAGGCACTACGTCCAGTCCCCATCCCCATGTCCACCCATAGTCGGGCCTAGTGAGGCCTCCACAGTCGCCACTACGGGGGCCGATGTTACAGGCCCTTCTTTGCCGGGTGATGGTGCTCCGGCACGGGAGAACCCTCTCAGCAGTTTGGAATGCCTGAAACGGCCGCTTCCTTACCAGAGACCGCGGCTTCCGAAGCCAACAGGCTGTGCTGGACGGAACTCCACCACTAGCGATCTCAGTGAGAGATCCCAGGCTCCATGATGTCAATGTCAGCACCATCGCCTGCAGCTGGCCGCTCCACAGACCCGCAGCTCGGCGATGTTCATCAGTGGTCTTCAGCTCACTGGAGTTCCAGCACGGCGACCCGGCAAGGCATCGCCCGCTCCGCTCTGCGATAGCGCTCCAGCGCTGCGCCGCCGCTGAAGCCGAGGTTCTGGCCAGGTCCCCTCAGGAAACACCGCTCCAGGCCTGCTGGTAGGCCGCAAGGACCAGTCGAATGTGCAGCCCGGAGAAAAGCCGCCTCTCCGACCAGGTAGGGACCCTGAGAAGCAGTTTCCCCCTTCCCCCCCCCACATAAAAAAGACTAGAACTTTGAAAATAAAAACTCAACTATCTAAAAATTTTAAAAAGAGATGAAAATACGGACAGCTGCAGGCTGGGCAACCATACCCGTACAGGACGGCGCCCCCGTCCTGTCAGTGCCTGGAATCAAAACTGCAAGTACAAAGTACAAACACTTCCATTAACCATGAGAGTCTGAGCAAATGCTCTTTAGACTTTAAGAGTTATGGTGTGGAAACAGGCCCTTCGGCCCACCGAGTCTGCGCCGACTAGCAAATCATCCCAGTACACAAGCACTATCCTATACACTAAGGACAATTTACAATTTTACAGAAGCGGAGTCACGTGAGTGACTACGTGAAGAGCCCGCCTCACGCTGGCAAACGGCATTACGTCGACGTTGACGGCGGAAGGAGGAGCTGCAGTAAGGAGCAGCTCCTCGCAGCGGTCGGAACGGCCCCGCAGGTAAGTGCAGCAAAGTTGGGATGTTTTTTAGCGTACGCTGGGTGGGTCCAGCAGTAAAAATAAAGTAAAATAAAAAGTCAGAGTCACGTTAAAGTGCTGTTTAGCACAGATTAAATGAAAGAAATGGAGAAATCGGCAAAGAAAATTCGCGGGTAAAAAGAGCTTCCCGGGGTGAAAATAAAAATACGGGAAAAAAGCTAGTGCGGATCCGGTTCCGATACCGGTGGCCGCTGATATACCCGTTAGTGAGTTCTAGATTCTCCAGAAGTTATAACCACGGAGAGAAATGCTCCTAAAAATGTAAAAGAAATCTGAGAGGCCCGTGGTTCTGATGACTCTGATACTGAAAGTCCTCCAGATAATTAAACTATATGGAACTAATAATGGAGCATATGGAGAAAGTTCTCCAAAAAATTATGAGACTAGGGTCACAGTACCCAGAAGGTTCCCAAAAAAAGCCCTGAGGGGTTTAATTATTCTGATATGGCTGTGGGCCTAATTGGGAGTTGGAACTCCGGACCCAGGATTTGGGCCGAAGGAAGTCTCATGGGATGAAATCCCAATTGATTTAGGGCTGCAGAAGGCAGACCCTGCTGATGGTGATTTGCATTTGAAAACACACCACAAAATAAAAGAAAGGCCAAATGTGCCTGAGATAGCAAAATAATTTGCTATATATGAAGGAAGTGGTGAGGCTATGGAAGAAAACCTAGCTGCCAACATTAATATATGGTATCTCACCAACTTCATGATTCTGTGATGATTGAAACATCAGAATTATAAACGCACAGGAAATTGTGCCTTATTGAAAGTGCCTACGGTTTATCCGTTGATATGGGCATCCATGACCCCAAATATGAGAGCTCAAGAAGTGAGGTTCAAAAATCCTCACAAATTATTCTGCTGCCATTATGGCTTTTGGGGAGATGGATAAGTTTAAAAAAGAGGGCCTATTGTGCAAATTCTTTCTATGAAATTATTGTACGAGGAAAATGGTTATTCGGCCCATATTTCACCCAAGGTTTGCAAGCTTGTGTGGTTCAAGCAAGTGGTGTTCAAGCTCCTGGTTATCTGTTTGGAGTAAATCTGCCTAAATTATTAAAAAATTGGATGAAGAAGCTAAAAATTTTAACTGCATGAAACCTTCGTCTTAGGACAAAAAAGGTATTTTTTCGCCCAGAAGGGGATTTGATTTTGGAAATAAAGGCAGAAATATGTCAAGGAATATTATTGTACTGCACAGCCCAATACTTACCCGTATTCGGGGAAAAGGAGACCACCACGCTCATATGGAGAGGTATTAAAGACTTGTTCTATCTTTAAAGAAACTGCGGATTAATCTCCAGTTGGAGGAGATTACAAAAGTTTTATAAAGACTGGCTTACTATTATTTCTGATCGGTTTATTTTTACAAGCAGTTTCAGGAGCTATTACATTTAAAGAAGGGGTTAATCCTCCAGTACAGATAAACCTGCCTATGCTTTCGTGTTTACTGCAATTGGAAAAGCAGAGATTAATGTGGAAATTGACAAATTATCTGAAAATGGGTTATTGAAAAAAACTTATGAACACGAGCATCAATTGTGTCTAAGATATTTCAAAAGACATAAAAAGATGGTGATTGCAGAATTATTCTGGACCTTACAGATCTAAATAAGTGGTAGAATACAAAGTTTTTAAATGGAAAACATTTAATACTGCAAGATATTTAATATCAGCAGGTTGTTATATGGCTACGATTGATTTGAAAAATGCCTATTATTCTGTACCAATACATCAGTTTCTGGAGGTACTTAAAATTTAATTGGCTGGGACAATTATGGCAGTTTAAAGCTTTGCCAAATGGATTGAGTTCAGCTTCCAGGCTCTTTACTAAACTGTTGAAACCAGTTTTAGCCCAATTAAGAGTACAAAAAAAACACATTATTATGGCTTATCTCGATGACATTCTAATCAAATTATGGCAATCAAGAGTCAGCTGAGAATTAGTTTCAGTACAAAAGCTTTGTTAAAGCTAGGGTTCTTGGGGATTCATCCAATTAAATTCCAGCTGCAGCCAGCAACAATCAATTAACTATTTGGAGTTTGTAATTAACTCAGAAACTATGTTAATACTTTACCAACAAAGATAAAGTTGCATGATTTTTGGTGACTTGTAAATAATCTCATTCACAAACCTATCCTTCCATCCGAAAAGTAGCGAAAAACTATTGGTAAACTAGTAGCAGCATTTCCTGCAGTAGAATTTGGTCCATTACATTAATCAAAATCTTCAAAGGGACAAAATAAGAGCTCTCAAAGAGAGGGCAGGCCACTTTGATAGGCCTATGCAATTAACAAAAGAAGTTTTGTTGGAATTACCATGGTGGGCTAAAAATTATCCCACAAGCTGCTAAAAACATTCTGATTAAACAGCCTGAAATTGTTTATAAAATAGATGCTAATTCTCTCGGATGGGGGGGGGGGGGGGTAACAGATTCATCCTCCAGTTGTGGAGGTAGATGGAAAGTCCAAGAAGAAACGTTTCTTCAAACTTATGTATTAACTATTTAGAGTTATTGGGTGCTTTCTATGGTCTAAAAGCATATTGCTGTTCAAAAATGGGTCTACGTGTGTATTAATACAGTTAGACAATAAAACGGCTGTTGCATTATTAATCACATGGGGGAGTCAGATCAGTTATCATGTGATTGTCCTGGTCAATGAAAATGGCAATGGTGTCTTGATCGCCAAATTTGGATTTCAGCAAACTACCATTCCAGGTAAAGACAATGTGGTGGCAGATAAAAGATCAAGGATATTTAAAGATAACACAGAATGGATGCTTAATCCAGCAATATTTAAGAATATTGTAACTCAATTTGGTTTACAGAAATTGATTTTTTTGCATCAAGGCTTATCATCAATTGCCTAAAATATGTGTCTTGGGAACACGATCCAGATGCAGAGCAGTAGATGCTTTTTCATTGAACTGGGGGAATATGTTCTTTTATGCTTTTCCACCTTTTGCTTTGGTTCAACAATGTTGAAGGAAAATAGAACAAGATTCTGCCACAGGATTGTTGGTAGTTCCAAATTGGCCAACACAACCTTGGTTCCCATTAATGCTGAATATGATTAAAGAACCATATATGTCAATTCCTAACTGTAGTGATATTTTGATTAATCAGTAACCAAAGAAATTTATGCATTATATGCATATATGAATTTATTAATCTGCAGGTTTTGACCAGACCACTACAGGACTGTGGGATTGTCGGACAAAACTATGGAGGTTATAGTCGATCATGGCGAGATAACACACAAAAACAATATATGACACATGTTAAGAAATGGGAAGAATTTTGCACACAGTCAAATATTTCTTATGATACGGTGAATATTGCATGTTTGATATTGTGATTACTGTGATATTGCATGGAAAATGTATTGGAGCTCCTTGCTAAATTGCATTTTGAGCAACATTTAAGTTACAGTGCTACTAACACTGCACGCAGTGCCTTATCATCATATTTAGGACTTATGTCTGACCAGAAATCAATTGGATCACATCCACTAATATCTAGATTCATGAAAGGAATCTTTAATATTAATCCACCCAAAAACCTAGATACACAGAGATTTGGGATTGAGCATTGTACTTACCTTACTTAGACAGTGGACTCCAATTGAAGGATTGTCATTGGAAAGATTAACATTCAAATTAATAATGTTAATATAATTGGTTTCAGCTCAAAGAGTGCAAACTTTACAATGTTGCGTTTAGACTGTATGCATGTGACTACAGATAACATTGTGTTCTATGTTTACGATCTGATCAAAAACAAAGCAGACCAGGGAGATCTGGAGCTAAGGTAACCTTTCAAGCTTATCCTATTTGATCCTACTTTGTGTGTGGTTAAACATTTTGAATCAATATGTTAAAGTTACTGAAACTCTTCGAGGAAATGAAAAAACGTTGATGATTACGCATAAAAAAAAAACCACACACAAAAAGCTTCAGTTTCAAACTATCTCAAAATGGTTGAAACAGGTGTTGCTTTTAGCAGGAGTAGACACTGATGTGTTCAAATCTCACTCCACCAGGGCTGCAGCTACGTCCGCGGCGAAGGTGCGGGACGTACCACTCGAGCATATTTTAAAAATCGCAGGGTGGAGTAAAGAAGAAACTTTTTCAAAGTTCTACAATAAACCTGTTCACACTATGACAAGTGTTTGGCCCCACGCGGTGTTGGGATCAATATAATTACCTGCTTTGTATACTATTGATTACTATAACCAAGTTATGTAGTCACTTATATCTTTTATCACTTGTAATTATTCCCTCGGATATAAGGATTTATTATATGTTCTTTAAACCATTAAAAAGTTAATTATGGAAAGAACTAATATTAGTCTGGTTTCTCATGTATGTATTTACTTAGGCCGGACTGTTGTACTAATTAAATACAACGACATAAAAAACACAGAAAGCTTTAAAATCTTCACGTAGTCACTCACGTGACTCCGAAGTAAAATAGTTAAGATTAAACTGAGAACTTACCAGTTCGAAGTTTGATCGTTATTTTATGAGGAGTTACATGAGGGATTAGGTGCCCTCCACTCCCACCCTCATAAAATAAATGATCAATCTGGTAGTTCTAAGTCTTTTATGAGCCTTACTATGTTACTTCGGCTATTTGGTGTTCTGTGTTTTTTTCATGCCGCTGCTTTGAAGTATGCCGTTTGCCAGCGTGAGGCGGGTTCTTCACGTAATCCCTCATCGTAACTCCTCCTCATAAAATAACGATCAAACTTCGAACTGGTAAGTTCTCGTTTAATCTTACAATTTTACAGAAGCGAATTCACTCACAAACCTGTACGTCTTTGGTGTGTGGAAGAAAACTGAGACACGCGGTTAAAACCCACGTGGTCACAGGGAGAGTGTACAAACTCTGTACAGACACCACCTGTCGTTAGGATCGAACCCAGGTCTCTGACGCTGTAAAGCAGCAACTACTGCTGCGCCACTGTACTGTCCACACAGAAATATATCCAAATGTGTTTCTTATACATAGAAAAGGTGGGAGAACTGAATACAATTTTTGAGCAATTAAGAGACAGACAGGATATATTCCCATAGAGAGAATGTTTAAAAGTAAAGAGTGTTTAAAAATATTTATTACAGGTTGTTTCCTTTTTAATTACCATACATTTTTTTAACAAAAGGCAAACATGCGGCAAAATACTCTCTAATGCTTAATTAGGAGCCATTTTGTGCATTGCAATGAATTTTTGCCGGTTTTAAAGCAATAATTTCTTTAACTTGGGAATAAGCGAGTTCGGAATTCCGAAAAACGCAGGGAATCATGGGATTTGTCAAAGATCACTGGCTGTAAAGAAAAAGTAAACGAAGCGCTGGCTGCATAAACTGTACGTAAATTTATGTGTAAAAATATATTTAATCTGAGGAACGTGGATGCCAGGTAGCGGGAGAGCGGGTGTAACAGCGAGAGAGAGGGGCCAGATGCCAGTGGGAGACAGGGGAGAACGCGCACAGACCCGTGCCTCATCCGCAGCCCGGGTCATGCTTGTGTGCCCAGCACCCTTCTGATAAACAAAGAAAACACACAGATCTGCACCCTTCAATGTTTATCTGTAGTGACCTATGACGTGGGCATGCGGAATTGGAATCGTGAAATCGCTTAAACCGTGACGGGTTTCTATATGTGTTCTTCATTCCTTAAACATAAATAATACATCAATCAACAGTTATGCGTTCTGAAGCACAACGGTTACTGTGGTAGTTCAGTTCAGCCTGCCCTTTAGGTGCTGTATCATCTCTTCTCCAGTCTGCTTTTTTTACTCTGAGGGTTGAGGCCATGTGCATTTAATTTGATTCAGCAACTTCAATCATAAAGCTATGTTTTTTAACTTTTCTGAATCACATGCATATAATGAAAACAAAAGGTTTTAATGCCGAATGTTTATTGCTTTGACTAAACTGTCCGTTTGGCACCTTTCAGACTTTTTGTGCCGTCTGCCTTTGAACATAAAAAACCTTATTTAATCCATTCACAGATTCATGCATTACTTTAGCAATGCACAAGATCAGCTAGGAGTGTGAATATTTGTCTGCTGAATCGACAGGTCAGTGAAAATGCATGTTGCTGTGACATTACAAAGAATTTTTTGTTACAGGTGCCCTCAGTGACATTTCATCAGGTTTAAACCAAATTATGCATTCAAATTTCCTTAACAACCTCTCCAGGTGTTGCTTTCGATAAAAATGGATGAGGCTATCATTCAAATACACAAAGCAATTCCACGATCATTTACTATGAAGTGATTTCCTCACTAATTCTTTCTTCAGCCATTAAAAAGTTACAAAACAAAGTTAATCTCTAATCTAATGAAAATGTTTATGCACTTATTTACTCAAGGGTTTGGTGAGTGATATGTTACACTTTATAGATCTAACCAGCACACATCCACAGTTCGATGATGAAAACAATAATAGCATAAATCATGCTGCAAAGCTCAGCATCAAATAATTGATGTACTATGCAAATTTATGACATAAGCTATAAATTTTACATTACTGCTCAAAACATTTCACACAAGCACATAAACCTACACAAGAAAGGTAATTTATTCATATTTTGCCCTGGTTGTGGTCCCCTCAAATAATTGCTTATAATGGGAGAATAAGGAGTATTTTTTTTGCAGAACCTGAAGAAAAAGCAATTCAAAGTTTCTTCCAGGAGACCATTTAAAATTTGCACCATTTTCCACAATCTACCAAAATGGATGATCTTCGAATACAACCAAGCAAAATTCAATTGAATATTAGATCCATTAAATTATTGTTTGACCATATTACTGGATAAACATTCTATTATACCATATATTGGATGTATTAGAATGCAAAGGGTGTATTCGTTTTTTTTAAAGGAATCAATCACCACCATTAAAGTGTACTGATAACGACCGTGCCTATGCATGAAGGATCTGCCTTCCTGTTTTGCACAATGTCATATCTAGCAAAGATAATATGTAGCAAATGAAATAAAAATAAAGATTTTGGGTTGAAAATGAAACGGGTAAGTTTCACAATGTGATAAGAAGCGAGATGGGGCATTTGAACTATTGTGCACAGTTCTGGTCGCTGCATTTTATGTGGAGGCTTTGGATAGGGTGCAGAGGAGGTTTACCAGAATGATGCCTGGATTAGGGAGTATTAGCTACAGGGAGAGGTTGGTCAAACAAGGAGGTGGTGCTCTTGAAGAATATTATGGTGGATAAGTCCCCAGGCCCTGATGGGATCTATCCAAGGTTATTAAGGGAGCTAAGAGAGGAGATTGTAGAGGCCTTGACGAGGATGTTTGTTTCTTCTCTAGCCTCAGCCGCATGGTGGAGGGCTGCAATGCACTGCATGGTGGTGGAGGCAATGGGTGGTGGTGGAGGCAGATATGATAATGGCGTTAAAGAGGTTTTTGAATAAGCACTTGGAAGCAGGGAAGAGAACAATATGGTTCATGAGATCAGTTTAACTGGGCATCATGTTCGGCATAAGCATTGTGGGCTGAAGGACCCATGTCTGAACTGTAGTGTTTGTTCTATGTTCTAAATTAATAAAAACAAAAACAAAAGAAAAATAAGGAAACATGAAGAAACTACTTATCTGCATTTAACTCCAGCGCTGTGTCCAGCATTGGAGCAGGAGGGCATATGTTTCAACATCTCGTTTCCAGCTTGTCTCCAACTTCTGTCTTGCAATGTGTGGACTTGGAAATCAGAGACAAACTGACCCACGGGAAAAAGGTTTCTAGTGGGTTTTTACAGACTCCCTGCAAAAGGTAAACACTTACAATATTCTACTCCCACTGAAGATGTAACAATGATTTTTACGGACTTACAAGACAATGTATTAAAAAAAGTGCAAGTCTGGTTAACTAGAAGCCTGGATTTATCATTCGGAAACATGTCTTAACATCATCAAGCTAGTTGAATCTAATTCAGTTAATTAAATAAACCTCAAATCAAATATTCACTTCAGATACAACTAGTGGTTATGATGGTTCAATTGTATGTAATAAAATCTCATCTAGTTTGGTCATGTACTTTATCTGTCACTCATATCCAATATCACTTATTGGCAACATCAAATCTATGGTAATGAGTTTGGCCTTTACTACTATATGAACTGACTTGGTTGGGGATTCAGTCATTTGAAACGACTACTATAAATATTTTAGCAATTCTATTGCGGACAGTGCTGTTTATCTGCACCACACAATTAAATTTATGAGAAAATATATGAGAAAACACTTTTGAAAAAAGGAAATTGATACTTATCACATGGATTGTAAAGTTTGCAATACATCTGGACATGCACATGCACATGCACAGATATGTGCAGCGACAATAAGCACATGCCATGATGCCAATTCTGTGATTTTTCATTATGCATAGTTTCCCCTTGAACATACAGTTCTCGCTAAGATATTTTTTCCTTCACAATTCTCCTTTGGGCCCTGCTATGTTTCACCTGTCCTATCTTGAACCCAAATTACCCAAACACCAGCACCTCCTAAACTAAAATAAGTCCACTTTTGAGTACCTTGATACAAACCCTGTTATACACGTCAATCTTTCCCTCAAGACCTCTCCACACACTCCTAGGATCTCCCCACCCACAATAGCCTAAGAAGTCAGCCCATAATTTACCTCATTCCTTTTATTTCATAGTGAATGAGGTCACCAAGCAAAATTAAGCAGCAGACCCTTAAAAAACACTTTTCCAGGATTTTTACATGCTGATCTTTTAATGCTCCATTTCAAGCAGCAAAGAGTTTCAAGGCAAACGAGAATAAAATGGGGGCAATTGATGCAGCGTCAACCCCAGCAGCAGATGTAATAAAGAGAAAGATACTAGTCCAGTGAGCTTCATGAAACCCCTTCTTAGTCACAGTTATGGATGACCCTATATTGGAAGAGATGTTCCACAGATTAGACAAACATTAAAGTTATATTAACAGAAACGTATCGTCAGCCAACTCTCAGAACATTAGCAACATCCCTGGATATGATATCCCGCTGCAAGGACCAAATGTCCAGAGAGAGCATCACTGTGGTATACAATTAGCGGAAATAATAAATAATCATAATGTTAATAATAATATGCAGAGTGTTGACAATCCCTTTACCCTGCTGAAGCTGAACAACTCATTGAGTTTTTCCAACAGTCTGCATTTTGATATTACAACAGAAAAATGGTGTATATTATTATGAACAAAAAGGTAGAAAAAAATTAAAAACAACTGAACTACATAAATTGACAAGAAAAATTGCAAATGCTGGAATCTTGAGTCAACACAAAGTGTTGCAGTAACTCAACGGGTCATCTGTAGCAATGTAGCATCTGTCGAGGGAATGGATAGGCAACATTTCTGGTCGGGACCCTTCTTCAGACGAATTGCAAATGTTGATGCATGTCCACTTCAGTTTGTTACTACCACACAAACCTTTGTACTCTATCACTTGAGAGAGGTTTCTGGTCCTCTTGCTGGATCACCACCAACTACCAGCAATTTGTTTCCATCACCAAGAGAAATTACATGGCAGCACCTGTTGTGTTGCGGCACCAAGCAAATTAACGGATTGTCTCGTTTGAACAATTAACGGATTGTCTCGTTGGTACGTGAGCGATAGCACTTAAGAAAATAGTTTCTTTTGTTGCAGAATTGACATAATTTTCCATATGCAGGGCAACGGTCACAAACAGCGGCATGTGAACCCCCACAGATAAAGCAATTGTCAATTAGTCTCAACTTGGTATCAGGCACAAGATAAATGAGGAGAGATTTGATAAGACATACCGGCAACATTAACTTCACGAGCAGTAGAGTGCTCCAGAACTTTGATGTGAGCATCAGTCATTTCAGCAATGCGACAGCGGTTTTCAGCAGTCTCTAGGGGAATGTCAGCATCCCGCAGTAGCTCGTCGCATAATTTATCATTGCGGAATGCCATGGATCAAACGATCACGGATAAGGCTGTCACATATATATCTGAAATCGCACCAACTTGCGATGTGCTTCAGTGCACTAACGTATAACTCCACAGGTTCTCCCTGTCTCTGGCACCATGAAAAAAACAGATGCCGCTCAATACTTAAATTAGTCTGTAACTCACATAATTGTCGGAATTTGCGCAGTAGGCAGTCAGGGTCACAAATGGATTCAGCAGGAGCAATCTGGACACCAGCGTCATCAAGTCTAGTCGGTTCATAGTGAAATCTTCTGGCACGTCGAGCAGCTTCTATGCCTGCCAAATTAAGAAGGATTGACGCCCGAACACCATGGTGAGCCGCATCAATGTAGATTTAGAAATCCTATTCAAATACACGCCATCGTTTTGCGAGATCCTCATGAAATACCAAGACCTCTGGTTTTCTGAGAGCAGAAGCCATTGCAAAACAGTTGAAAAACAATAAACTAAAATAAAAGCAATAGAATTAAGCAAGGAGTGAGTTTGTATACTCTGACACCATGTTGTGTTGCGGCCGTCCAAATAACTGAAGCCTTACACCATGATAAAGGTCCAAATACTTTATTAACAACATAGCACAGGTATGTTACAAAACTTACCTTCAGCGGTGCTGCTGTTCTGCCACTGGCCGTGTGCGCGACTTTGGCGCCTTTGAGAGGGGTTTAAAATGCCGTTTTCTACAGCCTGTTGAAGTTGATCTTTGTCAGGCTGTTTAGCTACTGAAGAAAAATCGATCTGGCTTGCGTTTTATCAAGTCTTCTAAAGCCATCAATGGGACGGATCTCACGTACGGGACAAAGCAAGGTAAGCCGTTTACATATAATTTTACATATAAACGTGCTTCTTAGGAAGCCTTTAATCAAAATTTCAATTCGCGAAAAGGTGATTTAGACCCCATACGAACCGGCAGTATTTTTCCTGCCGATATGGGGTTGAAATTTATCGCTAACGTTCCAAACGATTGCGTTCCACAAAATCCCACTCGCAAGATGATTTAAATAGCCATTCATTTACGGGAATTAAACACTAAATTCCTTCCATTTGGCATATAAAATTCATGACAAAGAGATTTAAAAATCATGTTATATTGTGAATTCTTGTGTGAATGTTAATTGGACACTTAGGCTATTTAAAAATGTTAACCTTTTCTTAAGAAATGGATAGATGTTTAGATCTAGTAATTGAGTTTTGTAATTAGCTACAATTAGGTAACAAACTAATTATATGCTTTAATTTCAGGTCATCCAAGTAAGATTGTTTCATATTTGTTTCAGAATGCTTCAATCTATAATAACTGAAATTTTTATTCAGTTCTCTTAATTTTTAAGAAGGTTATGGGCTTTTGACTGTCCTCAATCGCAGCTTTTGAGTTAAGTCAATGGAAAAGGAATCGGGAACAAGATGTTAATTTCAGAGTATGAAAATGGCCATAACTTTTTTTAATACTGAAGATATGAAAGTGAATTAGGTGTCAAATTAAACTTTTTATGCTTTATCGGATTGGATAAATTGCAGACTTAATTTTTAAAATCTCAAAATTTTGTAACATTGCTACATAGCGTGGGTAACTTCATGCTAGCATGTTTTTTCTAATAATGCGAGAACCAGGAAGGGAGGGTTACTGTAAAGCTAGTGGGCATAACTACAAAAGCATAACTTGAGTGACACTGATCTACAGCACCTGAAGAGCAAAATACATCTGAGGGGTCAAGGGACTCCAAGTATCGTGGGTACATTTCTTTGTGAATATGCAGATTGAAACAAGGCTCAAAAAGTCAGGGTAACTTGATTTTGCCTCTCTCCCTTCCAAAATATACATCTGGCTTGCGAGAAAAATGAGCTCAAGGAAAAGTAGCAATCTTATAAATTAATGTCTGCCAGTGAGTTCTTCTGATATTCAGGAGCAATACTTGTTCCGTTAAGTATCTCTTATGTTCCAGTTCAGACCAATATTACTACTTACATAATCACATGCCATGGAGGTTATAAGAATTCCTTGTGTAGGCTGTATTCTACATTAAATGATTCATTGCCCTTGTACGTGTCAAACATTCATCCATGCATTTTCCATTTAAATTCTTGATTGACCGCCCTATATTTCTATCTTTTTCATTCCTATTTATAACTCCTAAAAAAGGCTAACACAGGCAATGTCCATCTCCTGGCATCTCACAAAATGATGGCTTATCAATTGGTGAAATTATTGAAAGCCGATGGATCGTTGAGGAAAGAACTTCAAATTATAATTTTAAAATGCTAAAAAAAAATATATATATATATTTTAGGGCAAATGCAGCTTCCAATACAATGCAACACATTTTCTCAGATAATTTGTGCAGAAAAATAAAACAGCAGAGAATAAGACTGAATACATGCATTTTCCTTTCTTTAGTGGTTACTGAACCAACAGAAAATGATTCTTTAGGGTCTGAAGAAGGATTTCGTCCCGAAATGTTGCCTATTTCCTTTGCTCCATAGATGCTGCTGCACCTGCTGAGTTTCTCCAACACTTTTGTCTACCTTCTCTAGGATGATGTTGATTAGAATGTTAAAATACATATAGCCATGACAAAAAGAAGGGGGACAACAAATTGGTCTGAGGAACAATGAGCATAATTAAGTGGCCTTGGACCTTCTGGCTCAACTTTCAGATTTCACAAAAAGATATTTGACAGAGGATTTCTGAATTGGCTGCAGGAAATACATTTGTTTACTTCTCCCATGAAGCTAGGAAAAGCATAAGATCCAGTAAAAATTAGCTCTGGTGGCAAAAATACCATATGATACATACATTTATATAACACCGTTCATACGCTAAGGTTGTGCCATAGTGATTGTCAGTCAACAAAGTACTTTTGAAATGTAGGCTGTAGCAATGATGGAAAAATTACCAAGAAAAATGGCAGTTTGAGCATTTTGCAGAGCTCATCAACAACGGTGAATTACAGTATGTGGCATTTTCAGATATAGTTACCCATAATAAATATTTACATATAAAATATCCTTCATATAAATAGATCATAACATTGCAGACATATTCAAATAATAATTTCCTCAGATGCCATTTTTCCATTTTTTCCATTACAGGAAAATGTAATTAATAATTAACACAATTTGTCTGCTCAATAAACTATTCAGAACTGTGACAAACATTGGGAATTAGATGGATGGTACTGCATTTGATAAATAGGATCAAGTTAAATGTCTTCAAATAACAAAATTATTTACTTTTCATCATAATTCTAATTAATGTGCTGAACCAAAGTTCAAGATGTTGTAAATAAGAATTCAGGACCAAATATCATGCAAAAAAGTAGCATATTCTTAGTGATGGCTCCTGCATAAATGTGTCATACACTATATTGAAAAATCATCACTGAGGAGCAGAGTAGTGATAAGTGATCCAGCTTTGACACTTCAACTTGCAATTGATATTGCATAATGAGAATTGCAAGTGATCCTGCTCATACAGCTAAACATTCTGTAAAAGTAACTGACAATTCCCATGCTTGCTGACTGTAATTTGAAAAGGCTACATGGATTCAGCTATCTTATTTGCTTTAACAGGCAAACCACCGACAAATCAATAAAAATGCAACAAGAGAATAATAATAAAAATAGGAATGCTTACCAAGGAAAGGAATATCACAAGCTGTACCCACTTTCTTTTACATTAATTGTGCAAAGACTGGTAAAATGGAAAAGTGCAACATTTTGTTTAAATTGTTAAGGCTTTGTATTAATATAGGTGGATAGTACCTTTTGCCATAAAGGGGGTACAGAGATGGTTCACCAGACTGATTCCTGGGATGTCAGGACTTTCAGTTGAGGAAAGACTGGATAGACTTGGCTTGTACTTGCTAGAATTTAGAAAACTGAGGGGGGATCTTATAGAAACTTACAAAATTCTTAAGGGGTTGGATAGACTAGATGCAGGAAGATTGTTCCCGATGTTGGGGAGGTCCAAAACAAGGGGTCACAGTCTAAGGATAAGGGGGAATTCCTTTAGGACCAAGATGAGGAAAACATTTTTCACACAGAGAGTGGTGAGTCTCTGGAATTATCTGCCACAGAAGGTAGTTGAGGCCAGTTCATTGGCTATATTTAAGAGGGAGTTAGATGTGGCCCTTGTGACTAAAGGGATCAGGGGGTATGGAGAGAAGGCAGGTACAGGAAACTGAGTTGGATGATCAGCCATGATCATATTGAATGGTGGTGCAGGCTCGAAGGGCAGAATGGCCTACTCCTGCACCTATTTTCTATGTTTCTATGTACTTAAAATGTAACAAACCAAAGAAAAGAAATAACCCATGGGAAAAGAACCTGCGTGATAAAGTCCTTTGGGTACAAAACAAGGGATCTTTAACATGCAGAAGTGGAACTAAAGTATACAGAAAGAGACAAATAAATACATAAACGAGGTTTGGATCTGTAGTCTCCATTTTTTTATGCTCAATATACGACATTGGTTCTCAATGACATCTGAGGCTAGAACACAAACTTACAGTGCAAGTTGTGCTGGCTCTCTCTCACTAAAACCCCTGTCTCACGGTGCGAGTCGACCGACGAGTGACCCCAAGTTTTCACTCGCGGTAATCATGTACAATTAACGTAGCGGGAACATAGGAACTCGCGCGCGCAACTTAGCAATTCGTGGCGCTAATGGCAGGTACCCATGAAACTTGTTAACTCTTGAAAAAATTAAAACATGTTTGAGGTTTTCCACGAGTCAAATTTGGAGGAAGGAAGGTGGGGGAGGAGGGGGGGGGGGGGGTTGGGGTGACTTAGTATGGGAGACAAGTGTACTGACTGTGTGAGCAGACACTTTGGTAGTGATTGCCCATGGGGTTCACTGTCGAGGACTTCATAATGCAGAGAGCATTATAAACAGTGGAGCCATTAACCCTGGATAGGGGGGAGACTTCTCTCTGTGTTGGACCCAGGAAACTGAAGCAGTGATTTTCTTGAGGTTATTAACGACAGATAAATGGATGGGAAGGGTTTAGAGGGCTATGGGTCACATGCAAGCAAATAGAACCTTAGGCAGGAAAGGGGTACTGATTGGGGATGATCAGCCATGATCACATTGAACTGCAGGTGCTGGCTTGAAGGGCTGAATGGCCTACTCATGCACCTATTGTCTATTGTCTATTATGGCACAAGTGCTAATTGATAGAAAGTGTTAGCAGGTGAGTGCTGCAGATGTTTGTTGAGCAGTGGTGCAGGTGGTAGAACTGCTGCCTCACGGGTTCAATCCTGACCTTGGGTGTTTCAGTGTGGAGTTTGTATGTTTTCCCTGTGAGCACGTGGGTTTCCTCCGGATGCTTTAGTTTCCTCCCACATCTCAAGACATGCGGGTTTGTAGGTTAATTAGCCCCTGTAATTTGCCCCAAGTGTACTGGGAATGTGTAGAACTTGTGTGTGTGAACGGGTGATCGATGGCTGGCATAGACTCAGTGGACAGGAGGGCTTCTTTTCTATGTTGTGTCTTTCAGTTTCAATTTAAAAAATGTCAGTGCCTGAGGTGAATAGAGAGCCTTGGTATTCAATGATCTTGACTCCACAAGACGTCACTAATTTTTCTTGTGGTAGTGCACATAGTTCTTTGATTTGAGTCAATGTTAAGGAAATAAACAAATCAGCTTCACACAAGGAACTGCAGATGCTGGTTTTCGAAAAAAGACACAGAGTGCTGGAGTGATTCAGCAGGTTCGAAAGCATTTCTGGAGAACACGGAGAGGTGACATTTTGGGTCGGGAGTCAGGAGCCTTCTTCAGACTAATTCTAGTAGGGGGGAAGAGATAGCTGGAAGAGAGGTGAGGGTGGGAAAAAGCCTGGAAAGTGATAGGGAGATAGAAGTGAGAAAGGGTTGATTGGCAGATGGGTGCACAAAGACCAGATATGGGTAGATGACCAAAAACCGTGAGATAAAGAGTTGAGAGAAAATGTGAAGCCAGAGGAAGGTTATGGGGAGAGGGGAAGGGAGAAAAATCACCTCATGTTTGTGCCAGTAATTAAGATTTTACTTGAAGTAGTGCAAATTTTGTCCAGACTTCCCACAAGTTTATTTTCCTTCTTTAATACTTTCTTAAATCTGACCAATTTTTTCAGTGATCTTTCTGATCTGTCACATTCTACTGTGTTGCCGGTTTCCCTTCCAAACTATATAAAAGGTCTTTTGATTTTTTTTATGAATGCCTGCTATAAGATGTTGTCTGAACTCTACTACTCCTCAACTATGTAATATTTGTTTTGGAAATGATGTCCAAGAAATCAGGAGAAAATTAGGCAAAATATTGCTAGCTGAGTCAGTGAATCAGTATTGCATTTAGTTATTATAAGTTCCATCGTCATTGTCTGTTTCAGGAGAACACGTTCCACTGCATTTCCATTTCCTACATGTTGAATTGGTTCTACCCTGGTGTTCATTCTAGATGATTTCAAAATATGGCATAAAGCATCAGACATAGCATAGGCCACAAGACTTGACAATAACCCAGCTGAAGTGGTGAGCAATTACGGTTTAAAATTAGCAGTGCCTCTAGCCAAGTAGTTCCAATATAAATATAACATTTGCAACTACCTGACAGCGTAGAACAATTTCCAGATATACCAGGTCCACAAACAAATACAGATTCAAAGTGACTAATCAGCGCCCCATCAATCTGGGCATGATCATGAGCAAAATGTTAGTAGTTGGCATCAAGTATACAGCACATACTCGTCAATAACCTGCATACTCTTGCTAATTTTGAACAAGGCCACTTGGAGAGGGAGAGGGAAAGGTAGAAAGGGGGGGAGGGAGGGGGAGGGGATGATCTATTGCTGCTCGGCCCATCCCTGCCCTGCTTGCCGCTGCAGCTCGGCTTGTCCCCGCCCTGCCCACCCACCTACCTGCCGGCTCACTCCCGCCGCCGGGCCGCAGGGGTGGGGGGGGGGGATGGAGTCGGTGTTCGTCACGGTGGGCACCACGAGTTTCAATGATCTGGTATGGTAGAGAAGATCTCTCCAAGAAGGCCGTGATGGTGAGTTACTGCAACTGCGGCAATGGAGGAGACGGACGGGTAGACGGGACCGCCATTGCCGCAGAGGGCGGGCGGGGGAGAGGAGTGAGTGATGAGGGAGAGAGGGAGACGGGACCAGGGCCTCCACTGAACCTCCTGGGTTTGTGAGGCGGGACTGGCTGCCGCCGGTGAGGCAGGAAGGAGCGTCGACATCCCGGCCATGGCATTGACCAACAGGAGAAGAGACCAATCTGCGTGGCGCTGACTGAAAGAATCTGCGCACGTGCTGTTTTTAAGATTTATAAACCTCGATAACTTTAACAATATACCACCAATCAGAACTAAATTTATTGCATTCGCACCATAGGGGAACGGTGAGTAACTTGGCGAAAATTCGTAGCGCTATCGCGAATCATTTTTGCGCAATTAGAAAAACCCCACAAACCAGAAGAGCACAAGATCAGACTTTTAGTCATGTACTAGACTAAGTGGGACCCATTGGGTCCCAGGCACATGGGAGACCTGGTCCCCCAATGCAACCCATTCCCCCAACACAATATTCCACCACTCACCCATAGCCCCTAACTGTGCAGGCATGGCTCATTTCCCCTCATCCCCCAGCACTCCATCCCTCTCATCTTCATGTGTGGGAGGGGAAAGTTAGGGAGGAGGGGAGGAACAGGGGGTGTGTGGCAAGGGGGAGTGTAGGTGGGGGGAGAGGGTGGTGGGGGGAGGAGGTGAATAGGGGGTGTGTGTGGAGGTGGGGTGGGGTTGCGGGGGAGGGGTTGTGTTGGGGTGAGGTGCTGTGTGGGGGGAGGGGTTGTGTGTGGGGGAGAGGTTGTGTGGGGGGGAGGAGTTGTGAGGGGGGGAGGAGTTGTGTTGGGGGGAGGGGTTGTGTGGAAGGGAGGGGTTGTGTGGGGGAAGGAGTTGTGTGGGGGGAGGGGTTGTGTGGAGGGTTCTCGTGCTGGGTGGCGGCGGGGCTCGCGGGCCGGTGGGCTGTGCTCACTCACTCATGGCTTCTGGACTCTCTCGCTCACAGACTCTGGAATCTCTCACTCAAGGACTGGACTCAGCCCCGCCGCCGGGGTTTTATTCTCCTCGCCCCGGTGATTTACAGTGGGTGCCAGAAGGGGCGTTACCTTCATGGTGAATGACAGGCGAGAAGACCAATCTGCTGATCTCACGATTTTTAAACCTTCATAACCTTCGTAATATTCCACAGATCGGACCAAAACTTGGTGCATTTGGGGCAGAGGAGAACGGTGAGTAAGGTGGCGAAAAATCCTAGCAATATAGCTTACTGATTTTGCGCAGATTTAAAAACAATGCAAGCCAGAAGAGGACAAGATGAGTTTTAGTAATAGCATAGTTTAGATGAAAGCATAGATAGGGTAGTCAGAACCTTTTTCCCCAGGGTGGAACTATCAGACTAGAGGACATAACTTTACGGCAAGAGGGGTAAAGTTTATAGGGGATGTCTGAGGTAAGATTTTTTTTAACACAGTGATAGTGTCTGGAACGTGCTGCCAGTGGTGGTGGCAGAAGCAGATACGATAGTGTTGTTTAAGAGGCTTTTAGATTGAGATGCAGAGATTAGACGAATATGGAACACATGCAAGTAGGAGGAATTAATTTACGTAGGCATCATGTTCGTCGCAGACATCACTGGCCGAAGGGCCTGATCCTGTGATGTACAGATCGATGTTGAACAGAATAATCTATCTTGCAATTCTTTTTTTTCAACTATTATTTTCCTTCTCCTTGTGTGTAATATCTTTCAAAAACATTATAGAGGTTATCATTTCATTACATTGCAGGCTCTTTCTGGGTCAAGAAACTGTGAATTTCTGCTCTCAATATAATAGGTGTGGTAATTTGTACCAACCTCCAGCATTGATATCTTTAAAATTGATATCTTTGTGCATTATTTGGTTGTTTATTAGGCAACGTTTTCCACGGACTGCAAAGTAAAGTCCAAGCCAATTAGCTATTTGGTCTGAGGAAAAAAAATTGCATCACATTTAACAATGTCTGTTTATAACTACATCTTTAAATCTTTCTCTACTACCCGCTGCACTTTTACATATTTTAAATGCAATAATAATGTTTCTAATACAGAATATTAATAGAAGAAAATTTCAATGAATATTTTCTGAATCTAATTCTCCGTCTCCTATATCCTCTTCAATTCACCAGACATTCCACCAAAAATCCATTATCTATTTCCATTTTATCATCTTTCATTTCTTCGGTCAATTAATCTGAAACAAATGTAAGGTTTGTTGACTACCATTTTTGCACGGCACTTTGGCTTTATATCTAGATTGAACAGAGCAATTTTTCCCCAAGGACCCTGCCCAGAGAAACCTTGACATCGACAAAGTCAGGCCTAGACAAAGTTGCCCTGTTGAGAACGATAAGGTCACCCGTGGGATTGCTGAGATTATCTCTGTCAAGCACTTGGACAGCATGCAGTCAAATGATGCATCATGCACTCATTTTAGGGGAAAAAATCAATTTCTTCACCATCGCTATTTGCTTTTCAAAGTGCCCTTGTAAGCTTTTACCTCCAAGCATTTATCAATTTAAATGCTGTAAATTGATAATGTTCCTATGTGTATTGTACCTTCACCCATTAATACATCACTTTTGTTTTCTCCACGGTTTTGCAGTCTTTATGTTACTGTATGTTTCAAGATTTACTTACAAAACAGGGCATTAGATTTTAAAACAAAGACTTAAAAAAAAATTACATTCTGAGCATGTGAAGTCTGCGTGTCAGCTTTGAAGCTTTAAGGTAGTCTCAGTGGGCTGCAGTGAAATGCACCAAATAAACAAATGTGCCACTGGAGTAGCAAAGTTTCTTTACCTCTGGTGATTTGCTGGCCCAAAGCCAAGTTATTATCAGAGAAATTAAATTTTCCTTTATTATTCAAATAAACCACATTTGCCTTCCTGAATCTTTTCAGAAATGCTCTTCAAAGGGATCGAGCACTATCACCCGTTTGACCTTGTATTATATCTTGTGTTGCATTAAAGTCCCGAGCATCAACAAATCCACTTGCCACCTTTTTGATTTTTGTAAATTATATCAAAGGAGGCAGGAAGAATAACATACTTCATAGTTAAACCGTTTCTATTTTACATACAAATAAATTTGATTTAGTGGAGATGATTTATCAAATGGTCAACATATCCCAAATGTGTCAATTTCTGACATTTTAATCCAAGCCTGCACATATGCTACACTGGCTGTAGTACTATTGAAAATGGCCAAAACCCAAAAGCTAATACCTTATTGGCGAGAATAATGCAATTATCTTTTTCTTGCTTTCAACCTCAGCATACAATGCCATCTGTTATACAAAACAAACATGCACATCTCAATTACAGAATAATGCAGTTGCTTTGACAGACCTTGGATAGCACTGCTAACCAGACTTGTAGAATTTTATTTTAATCATCATGTCATTCAGGAGACTCCTAATTAGTACCTACCTGCCTAAACCAATTAGTTCTTCTTGTTCTAATGCAATACAGTAGTTATCAAACATGTAATACAGATTTTGAAATTTGGAAGAGTTTTCATGCTTAATTATTAAATTACAAGATACTAGCATAAGCTTTTAGGCATCTCTCTCTCTCTCTCTCTGTATCATCAACATCCTTCCAGAGATTTAACTATTACTTAATCATGAGTGGCACAATGGTGCAGCTGATAGTGCTGCTCCCTCAGAGGGTCAGAGTAGCGGGTTCGATCTTGACCTTGGGTGCTGCCTGTGTGGAGATTGCCTTTTCTCCCTGTGGGTTTCCACTGGGTGCACCGTTTTTCTCGCACGTTCCAAAGATGTGCGAATACAAGGAACTGCAGATGCTGTTTTTTTTTAAAAGACGCAAAGTGCTGGAATAATTCAACGGGTCAGGCAGCATCTCTGGAGAACGTGAGGAGCTAATGTTCTGTTCAGTTTGGTTTACCATCACGTGTACGGAGGTAGAGTGAAAAGCTTTTGTAGCATGCTAACCAGTCAGCAGAAAGACAATACACGATTACAATCGATCCATTTACAGTGTATAGATACATAAGGGATAATATTTAGAGCAAGGTAAAGCCAGCAAAGTCCAATAAAGGATAGTCATGGGTCATCAAAGAGGTAGATAGTACTGCACTGCTCTCTGGTTATGGTAGGATGATTCAGTAGCCTGATGACAGCTGGGAAGAAACTGTTCACGAATCTGGTGGTGTGAGTTTTCACACTTCTATACCTTTTGTCTGATGGGAAATGGGAGAAGACGGAGTGGCCCTGGTGTGACTTGTCCTTACCTTGCCAAGGGAGTGCAATGTATAAATAGAGTCGATAGAAGGGAGGTTGGTTTGTGTGGGCTGCGTACACAGTTCGCTGCAATTTATTGCGGTCTTGGATGGAGCTGTTCCCAAACCAAGCTGTAATGCATCCTGATCAAATGCTTCCTCTGGTGCATCTGTAGAGTTGGTGAGAGTTGTAGGGGACATAACAAACGTCCTCAGCCTTCGAAGGAAGTAGAAGCGTCTGTGTGCGGGTCGGTCAGGATCCTTCTGCAGATAGTCGTGGGGGGAGAAGCTGGAAGAGAGGTGGGGTTGGAACAATCTGGCAAGTGACAGGTGGATACAAGTGAGACGCAAGGATAGATGAGGCATGAAATGTGAAGCCACAGGAAGTAATATAGGTGGAGAGGGCAAAGGGGAAAAAAGGGTAGGGGGGGGTGAAGTTTGTAGGTTAGTTACCCAAACTTAGAGAACTCAGTGTTCTGCAAGCTACCCAAGCAAAATATGAGGTGCTGTTCTTCCAGTTTGTGTGTGGCCTCCTCTGCCAATGGAGGAGGCCCAGGACAGAAAGGTCAGTATGGGAATAGGAAAGGGAGTTGCAATGGTTGGCAGCCAGGAGATCCAGTGGACCTTACAGACCGAGCACAAGTGTTCACAAAACACTTGCTTAGACTCTGCTCAGTCTTATTATTCCAGCACTCTGCTGATGTAAAGGAGGCCACATTGGAAACACCAAATGCAGTAGATGACATTGTAAATTGCTCGTTCTAAGCTTCCCCCCAGTCCAGTTTCAGTCAAAAACCACTGAATCAAGCACTTTATCAACTAATCTTTATTTTGACAAAACACAATTACAGTTCAACTACTGTACCTATCCCACTGTGGGTTCAATCCCCGTATCTGCCTGATCAAGCCCTCTAGGCCTTGCTCAGAGACACTCCTGAAAGTCACGCAGTCCCAAACGCTCTCCCAGAAGATCGACGTGGGACCTCGTGGTAGCTGACTTTTATAGGTCCCGGGGCCTTGAGGAGCCAAACTACATGGGGGTGGTCGCTTAATAATCTAATTACAGATATCGATTAACCCCATACATAACAGGCATTTCCCTAAACCAATATAATACAACAGCTAATACATTGTTTAAGAAATAAAGCTCTGGAAGGAAGCAAACGAAAACAAACATTGAAACATGTGCCCTGAGATTCAAACAGTTTCTCCAAGGCTCAACAGTTTGACCAATCGTCGATTAGCAGAATGACCATCTTGCAACATTATTTACACATTTTACAATGTTTTTGCAGTGGTCCAATTGAAATGGTGCTTTTAAGGTTCATTTGCAAAACTGCTATACATATTATCAATTTAAGAGAAACAGGAAGAACACCTGGACCCCTCACCATCCTGCATACCAGTCTGTGCTTAGACTGGCTGATGCCAATCAAAGCCTGTAAGGTTCAGCTGACAAGGGTTAAGCAATTCTGATAAGTGCAGGGATTCTCCATTTTATGATGTCTTTAATTTAGCCAATATTAACATTCCCCCATTTTATCATTCATGACAACCCTCATCATAAATGATAACTACAGAATACAATGATGACTGCTATACTCTAACAATGTTCTAACAAGAAGATGTTGATGTAGCTTCGCAGAATTTCATCGAGCTTCCCAAGTTTTCTGGGGCATAGCTCCATGATTCTCGTCTGACGAGTCTTCACCTCCCGGGTTTTCGTGGGCGCATATTCCCATCCATCAATCTTGAGAGTCCATTGGTCCTTGATTCGTAATAGAGTGGAGAATTTCTAAGAAATCTTGGGAAGAAACAAGTTAACCACTGATGCCTTCACTAATACTTTTACAATGATGGAGATGCACCCAGACATTCCTTCCCTCTACTTTCCCTCTACTGTCGGAGTCATTGGAAGAAGTTGGTAAGGTCCTTCCCAACAAATTTCTGATCCTTTCTTTACCCAATTCTTCACTAAAACATAGTCTCCAGGTTTTACTTTAATGGGAGTTACTAATGAAGGCATATCCTCATAGGCTGCTGTCACTCTACAATGTAAATCTCTTAAAGCTCTTACCAAGGCCGAGATATAGTCAGTCATCTCTGCAGTCATATGGTGGAAATTAACTATTTTCATCGCATTCTGGTTCCAAAGGTTTTTCAAGGGTCTACCGTAAATAATTTCAGCTGGGATTAATCTAGATTTCCCTGCAGGTGTGACTCTCATCTGAAATAGGGTTATTGGGAGTAATTGAATCCATCCAAGTCCAGTCTCCGCTTTTAATTTGGCTAATTTAGGTTTAAGGGTCTGGTTTTCCCTTTCTACAAGTCCAGCAGCCTGTGCTCGATAAGCACAGTGTAATTGCTGCTGGACCCCCAGCTGTTCACAAAATTCTTTATTGATTTGTTCAACAGAGTATGGACCGTTAACCGAGGTAAGTCGAATGGGAATGCCGAATATAAGGACAATTTCTCTCAGCACCTTGACAATAGTAGCTGCTTTATTGTCAAGGCTTGGGTATGCTTCGATCCATCGGCTGAATACATCGACTATGACAAGAACGTATTTGTATCCTTGGCATCTTTCTAATTCAATATAGTCCATTTGCAATGTCTCAAATGGACCCATAGGCAATAATGTTTTCCCTCCTTCACATCCTATTCCTTTCCCTTGATTGTATTGCTGGCAGACCAGACAATTACTGCTTACCTTTTGAGCAAAATATTGTAATTTTGGATGCCACCAAGTAGCTAATAGTGTCCCATACTTTCCTTGCACCATAATGGGTTGCATAGTGCATAGATTCAATAACCCATATGGGCAATGGGTCTGTCATGCAAGTTTACCCTGCTGGAGTGGTCCACAGCCCAGTCATACAATCCAGCACACATCCCAGTTGTCTCCATCTCTCCTCATCTCCTTCAGTAGCCTGTTCTTGTAATGAAACGATTTCCTGGATGGTTGGCATCAGTTTCTCCAAGGGGGACTTGTTAGTTACACTTTTAGTCTGCTGCATCTTTCTAGGTACCACCATCTTACATTCCCATTATACTTTTTTAGCTGCTAAATCAGCATTACGATTTCCAATGTCTACTGGGGTCTGTCCTTTAGTATGGGCGCTACATTTTATTACAGAGATTTGTCTGGGTAGCATTAAAGCCTTCAATAAAATTGTCACCAATTGTTTGTGTGATATTTGGGTTCCCGCAGAAGTTAGGAATCCCCAATTTTTCCATAATTGTCCAAAGTCATGCACCACCACAAATGCATTTCGAGAATCAGTGTAAATATTTACTTTTAGATCTTCCCCAATAATACAAGCCTGAATTAAAGCGAATAATTCTGCTTGTTGTGCTGAATAGGGCGATTCAAAAGCAGCTGCTTCTACAATCTCCATCTTTTGATTAATAATTGTATACCCAGACAACCTCTCACCCCACAGTCCAATGGATGCACTACCATCCACACATAATGTGATGTCAGGGTTTTCCATGGGTACATCCCCCAAGTCCTCTCTCACTGATGTTTCCTCCTCTATAACAAATAGACAGTCGTGTCCTGCTTCTGCTCACTCTTCTGGGGGTGAAATAAGAAAAAAGGCTGGGTTAATCAATGTACAGTGTTTGAACTGCAATTTTGGATTGTTCAACAGATAGATCTCATACTTATCTTGGCGGGCCATTGTCAAGTGCTGGGTTTGAAGCTGCCCCAAGAATGCTGATACCAAATGAGAACTGTACACTACAATTTCCTGCTGGAGTGTCAAATTAGCAGCTGATTGTAAACTATTGTAAATTGCAGTTAAGATTTGAGTGCAAAGAGGATGTCCCCTAGCTACTGGATTTAATTTGGAGGAGTAATATGCAACTGGTCTATGTCGATCCCCATGCTTTTGCGTTAGTACCGAAGTGGCACAATCAGATAGAATTGTACAATACAGCTGGAAAGGATGATCTTATAATGGCCTTCCCAATGCTGGAGCTTGCATTAATGATCTCTTTAAGTTCTCAAATGTTTCCTGTGCCTCCTTTGTTAATTTAAATTCGTCCTCCTTGCTGGTATGAGGTGTTAGCTCCTTAGTTTCTAGAGCTATATTTAGAATCCAGGGCCTGCAATAATTAACCATACCCAACCATTGCCTCATTTGTTTGGCCTCTCTTGGGATTGGAAATTCGCAGATAGGTTCGAGTCTGCTCTTCTCAAGACTTCTTTCGGTAACCGAAATTACAATCTCTAGAAATTTTACTTTCTCCTGAGCTACCAGTACTTTTGATGTGGTTCTACAACAGAATTGATTTCCCTTAAGTCTTGTACAAGTCTATATTGGCCCTCCTTTCCTGGTTTTGGAACGGCAAGGATTTGGGTGTTACAGATGGATTGGCACTTCACCAATATTCCTTGTTCTAGCAAACCCTGAATTAATTTGTCAATGCTGCTGATGGCCTGTAGTTAGTAATTATTTGCTGGATCACCGCCCATAAATTCCGGGAATCAGCATGATAATTGCGCATTGTAGTTTTTAAGTGATCCACAAAAGAAGCGGGTGATTTTCAACAATCGGGTATTTTACTTAAAATAGCCATCATCTCATTGGACTTCCATGGGGAATAGACTCTAATTGGGGGGTTGTTTGTACTCACTGCATTGGTTGGATCAAAAGAAGTATTAGGCATTTCCCTTACTGGGAACTGTCTAAGGGTTGTTTGTTTAGCTTCAGGATCTACCTCAGCCTCTTCAACTATTGCCTCACATCCAGATGTATCTTCCCCTTCACCGGGGTTCACAGTACTTTTTAAATGATTTCTTTCCCTCCTTAACTGCTCATTCAATTTGTCTATGGGTATGCTCTTCTTTTCTCTTAACTAATTTAATTATTTTTCTAGTCTGGCTTCTGGTACCGTGAACTCTAGGACTGTCTGTAATGGACGGAGTGGTCGGGTTTAAGGAAGTTTGTGCCATGGAATTTGACCGTTTATTCCAGTCATAAGCTCCACAATGTGCATCTGAGGTATTGGGATCGTAAGATGTATAAGGTGGTGGACGTGAATTTCTAGTTCTAACACTCTCCCAGTCTGCTAAATAATCATCGTCATCCCCCTCGTAACTTGTGCCATGCAACTGATCCTCGTGCTTAAAACTTATGGACGACAGTCTTTCTGTGAAAGATTTCCTTCTCCCTTTATCTTTAATACTCTCAGCCTCTTCCCTTAGGCTACCTGGAGGTTCAAATGCTTCAGTATCTTCTAATTTTATCCCCCGCTTTAGAGTTGCTTCCTTCCAACTTGCCATTCTTTCCTCTGCTCTACTCGCTTTCTGTTCCTCGTAATAATTTCTGCACAATTCAATTAATTATTTTGCCTCTGTATTATCGCTGCATTGCCATATAATCTGCTCAATGTATTTTAATCCCTTTACTGTATCGATGCAGTATATTCGGGGCTACAATTCGTTCCCTAATTCTTTATTTAACGATCAGGAAAGAATTCTCAATCGATCAGCTTTTTGCGGAAATTCACCGCATATTTCTTGTAAAAGACTTTCCAAGTCTGTGGTCATATCTTTATTTGCGTGGTTCCCCATTCTGTTGGATATGGAAGCAACACTAAAACTACTCGCACCTCTTAACAATTTCGCTTTTTTAAATTTTGAAATTACCAAAGTCATTTTAAACAATATGCAAATCAAAATGCTCAAGGAAACAACCAATCACACTCACACACGTTCTCGCATCCCGCCTCCTATCCCCAATCTTAATCTGAACACATGCAAATGAACTCCAAACACGTGAGCAAAATTGAACACTGAAAAGAAATTTCACTTATTAGAAGTATTCCTAACCACACTCCTGCATCAATCACAAACATCCACTTATTATAACTGTAAATCATACTAATAAATCTTCCTCATGGCGCAGTCGGTCAGCGGGCCGACTCCTTCCCCCGACACAGCGATCGAAAGAGTACAATCCCTGATCGAGCCACGACTCAGATTCTCACAATACGATCTAAACAAATATAAATATTTAACTCAAACACACTCTTACTTCAAGTATCTAAATCCGTAAACACTCACACAAGCAGCAATACAAACAACGGTCCGCGATCTTAACACAATCTAAATCTTAACTTTCTAAATTTATTTACACACATGGAGTTACATTCCAACTATTTACACAATCCGGATCCAATAACAATACAGAAAGCTAGATTTCTACTATTTACAAAATGATTTACAGCACTAGCGCACAGTTCCTGAACACTCGGTCTCAACGCCGTCACGCTGTTATCACTCAGTGAACCTCTCCATCCGATACCGAAGATTTTCCCCTTCCTAGGTTACTCTTTTGCTGATGGGTACTATTCCTTAAATTACTACTTTTCCTCCCGAATGTTACTACCCTACCAAGACTGGACATCTATAGGTGGACCTCTAACCCTCCTCTCTAAGTTCTACAGAATTGGGGGTACCCTTCACATTTGGATTACTTTTCACCAAGTAAACCAGTTTCCCGTGTCTGAGATACTCTTCGCTATCATGTACTAGTCAACAATCGATCAGAGGGTTACTATTCACTGTTGATCAGCCACTATTCGGAATCGATAACGGACATGCACCAACTTCGAAGTTCTATATACCGGAATTAGAATTCCGCCTTACGGGCAGAACTTCAATGTGAAATTCTGTATTTGGAAATTTGACTCTGCCAATTTAGACACGTTCTCGAACTCCTAGTTTTAATGCGTATCCCTCCTCATACGCGGGCACTCGAATCAAACTAAAATTGCCCAATTAAATTCTCGAATGGACGAGAGTATTCCGGCCAATCTATACTCTGTCCACCAAGCCCAGTACCTTCACGAGATTCCTCGTCCATCACACAGGACTCGAATATCTTCACGCAGCCACTCCTCTCTGCTGGGCACTGGGGGTTCAGTGCCTAGCCGCTTTGCGCTGGCAGTTATCGATACAGATTTTCAGAGCGCACCTTTCCAATTCCCACTCCCGACAAAGATCCGATCGATACGTAGGTCAGACCCGTATTTCAATACCCAACCAAATGGATACCAAATCTAACCTTGGGCCACTCCTCGCCCAATGAAGTGCGTCAGGCTCTCGTTAAAGCAGCTGCAGTCTGCCAACTACGACCAAGTTTTGGGCCACTCCATGCTCGGTTTTATGGGCCCCTAACCCAAAGGAGTACTAACCATCCCCCATGCTTGCTAGACTCTATTCCAATGATCTCAATTAGACCCTTTCCCAAGTGCACGAATGATTGATCCGCTCCGACTAACGAAGGGACGAAATTCAATGCGAAAACCACACAGTGGGCCCAATTTCTGCACTCGCGATCGAAACAGCTCAACACTCTTGATCGTAAACTTGCATTTGTGGTTCTTTTGAGATCCCGGACGAGCCCCACCAATGTAAGTTGCTAGTTCGAAGCTTCCCCCCAGTCTAGTTTCAGTCAAAAGCCACTGAATCAAGCACTTGATCAACTAATCGTTATTTTGACAAAACACATTTACAGTTCAACCACTGTACCTATCCCACTGCAGGGTTCGATCCTCGTATCTGCCTGATCAAGCCCTCTAGGCCTCACTCAAACAGAGACACTACAGAAGGTCACACAGTCCCAAGTGCTCTCCCAGAAGATCGATGCTGGACCTCGTGGCAGCGGACTTTTATAGGTCCTGGGACCATGAGGGGCTGAACCACATGGGGGTGGTCTCTTAATAATCCAATTACAGATATCAATTAACCCATACATAACAGGCATTTCCCTAAACCAATATAATACAATAGCTAATGCATTGTATAAAAAATAAAGTTCTGGAAGGAAGCAAACAAGAACAAACATTGAAACATGTGCCCTGAGATTCAAATAGTTTCTCCAAGGCTCAACAGTTCGACCAATCATCGATTAGCAGAATGGCCATCTTGCAACATCATTTATACTATTTACAATGCTTTTGCAGCGGTCCAATTGAAATGATGCTTTTAAGGTTAGTTTGTAAAACTGCTATATGTTATCAATTTAAGAGAAACAGGGAGAACACTTGGACCCCTCACCATCCTGCATACCAGTCTGAGCCTAGACTGGCTGACGCCAATCAAAGCCTGTAAGGTTCAGCTGACAAAGGTTAAGCAATTCTGACAAGTGCAGGGATCCTCCATTTTATGGTGTCTTTAATTTAGCCAATATTAACAACTTTAGAGAATGTGCACGTGAATATCTGTCTCACCTGGAAGGACTACTGGAGTCCCTGGATGGATGCGAGGGAGGTGGTATAGTGACAAGTTTTGCATCTCCTGCGGTTGCAGGGAAAGATACCTGGGGAGGGTGGTTTTGGTGGGAAGGAATGAGTGAACCAAAGAGTTGTGGAGATAGCAGTCTCTGTGGAAATCTACAAGGTAGAAATATGAAAAATAGTATTTTTCATATCATCATAACATAAGATGTAGATGATTTTTTAGTTTCACTGTTAATTATATTTCCAAATTCCAAGAAAAGCATACATTTTAATAAGGAAAAATTTGCAAATCACGTACCAGACATTGAAATAGTTTTGAATTGTACCTTTGGAGTAATGCACAAATTTGGTATTTAAATAGTATGCAACAAGTTCCCACAAACAGCGCTGTGATAATGACAAATAATATGTTTCTTGTTAAATATATTGATAAACATTGGCCACCCTGTCAGGAATAACTCTTCTCTTTGATTTGGCAAATTGTTATGAGATCATTGGCATTCTGCTGAAGCAGCATGCAGGACCTAAGTTTAATGACTGAACCAAAAGGCAACATCTATGACAACACAACGACCTCTCATTACTGCACCAGAATGTCAGACTAAATTTATTTTTGTTCAGTTCTCTGGAATGGAACTGGAACCCAGACCCTTCACATTCAGAAGTGAATGTACCAACTATGAATTCACAACTGGCACTTTTACCGACACAAATTTTGGCAGTCAAATACAGTGAGGTATATTCAAATTTATATGCGGAAGCCACAGGAATATTCAATAACTTTGAAAATTGATCCCTCTGTATCTTAGTGGTTACTGGACGACCCGTGGATCCGTTGGGTCCCCGTCATGACGCCAGTCAAGTACACACGGATATATTAGATCAAAATGGTGATCTGAAAATGGCGCCGGGCCCAGCAGCCCTCCCCCACTGCTAAGGCGCGACTGATGGGCCTGGCAAGTGGGAGCGCAGTACGCAGGCATGACTGCCACGTTGAAACTTGTCCCATTCATAGTATAAAGTTTATTAAAGTTTATAAAATGATTTACTTTTTAGAATATTGATACTGCACACTGCAGGCGAATGGCGAGTAAGGCGCTCCTAAAATTATTGCGCTTTGGTGTACCGTTTTGGCTGTAGTTTGGGAACATACATACAAGATAAGACTTTTAGTTATACAGTGCTTTAAGAAAGTATTCAGCCCCCTTCACTTTTTCCACATTTTGTTACGTTACAGCCTTATTTTAAAATTGATTAAATTCATTTTTTTTTAAATCATCAATCTACACACAATACCCCAGAATGAAGAAGCAAAAACAGGTGTTCAGAATTTTTTGCCAAGTAATTCGAAAGAAATAACTGAAATATCACATTTATGTAAGTATTCAGACCCTTTGCTATGACACTCAAAATTGAGCTTAGGTTCATCCTGTTTCCATCGAGTATCCTTGAGATGTTTCTACAACATTGATTGATTACACCAATGGTAAATTAAATGGATTGTGCATGATTTGGAAAGGTACACACCAGTCTATATAAGGTCCCACAGTTGACAGTGCATGTCAGAGCAAAAACCAAGCCATAAAGACGAAGGAATTGCCCGTAGACCTCCGAGACAGGATTATGTCGAGACACAGATCTGGGGAAAGGTATAAAACAATTTCTGCAGCATTGCAGGCCCAGAAGAACACAGTGGTGATTCATAAACGGAAGAATGACAATTCTTAAATGGAAAAACTCTTGGAAGGACTCTTCATAGAGCTGACCGCCCAGCCAAACTGAGCAATCGGGTGAGAAGGGCCTTGGTCAGGGAGGTGACCAAGAACCAATCACCACTCTGGCAGAGCTCCAGAGTTCCTCTGTGGAGATGGGAGAACTTTCCAGAAGGACAACTATATCTGCATATAGATCAAGGGAAAGATGAACGGGGAAAGTACAGAGAGATCCTTGATGAAAACCTGCTCCAGAGTGTTCTGGACCTCAGACTGGGGCAGAGGTTCACATTCCAACAGGACAACGACCCAAAGCACACAGCCAAGACAACGCAGTAGTGGCTTCGTGACAAGTCTGTGAATGTCTTTGAGTGGCCCAGCCAGAGCTCGGACTTGAACCTGATCGAACATCTCTGGAGGGACCTGAAAATAGCTGTGCATCGATGCACCCCATCCAACCTGACAGAGCTTGAGAGGATCTGCAGAGAAGAATAGGAGAAATTACCCAAATACAGGGGTGCCAAGTTTGTAGCGTCATACCCAAGAAGACTTGAGGCTGTAATCGCTGCTAAAGGTGCCACAACAAAGTACTGAGTACTTATGTAAATGTGATATTTCAGTTATTTAATTATTTTGTAAAAATTTCTAATCACATGTTTTCGCTTCTTCATTCTGGGGTATTGTATGATTGATGTTAAAAAAATGAATTTAATCCATTTTAAAAAAAGGTTGTAAATTAACAAAATGTGGAAAAAGTAAAGGGGTCTGAATACTTTCTGAATGCACTGTATATAGATAGATAATTGTTTGGTTTTAGTTTGGAGATTACAGCATGGAAACAGGCCCGTTCTTCTTATAACAAGACATGGAAGGGAAGATGCCATACCAACCTTAGGATCGAGAATCCCTTGGAATAAATCAGTCACCACAGTAGGATACAGGATTGCATAGAAGAATGATCATAGTGGGTAGAAGAAAGCAGCAACTTGGACCACTTTGTTTCAGACCCCCCCTCACTCAGCCATAGAGTAAATGTGAATAATAAATCTAATTTCCTTGGGCAAAGGTGAAAGTGACTCACACTGACTGCAACAGAGCAGTCAATCATCAAGTCATAGCAAAACTGAAGCGAACACCCATTTTCAACAAGACAGACTCCAATCACTTCCCCCGTTTAATTGATTGCTTTACTTCCCATCACATAAATCACAATGTCCTGACCATAAATTCAGCTGATCTAAGTGTATAAATGCTATGATTGTTACAGTCAACCAGATGCCGGGTGCTCTACATCATCCAACTCCAAGACCTTTATTCCATCTATACGTCACGTGACTCAATTAATAGATATTTATTGTCACATATGTAATTAAACATTACATAATGAAATTCATTTTGCATATAATACCAGCGCAGCCATGTTTGGTGCCATTTCATCGCCGGGCAAGCGTAGCTGTGGCGTCCTCCACCGCTGTAGCTTGGCCTCATGGATTGGCGCCTGGTCCGCTTGTCTCCTCGGCCTCTTGTCCTGGCACAAGGCACAAAATGCCACAAAATGCTGGAGTAACTCAGCGGATCAGGCAGCATCTCTGGACATACGAATCGGTGACGTTCCGGGTCGGGACTCTTCTTCAGACTGATTGTAGTGGCGGGAACAAGGGTGGTGGAGAGTGCTGGAGGAAAGGAGGAGCAAGACAAAGCCTAGCAAATGATATCTGAAGGGGAACGGCATTAAATAGACAGAAGGTTGGACAAAGGCCAGAGATGAAAAGACAAAAGGTGTGAGACAAGCATAGAAGAGGTGAGAATTGTTAAGGCAGAGGAAGGAATATAGCTGGAAGGGGAAGGGAAAAGGGAGAAATGGGGCATGTCCATGTGGAGCACAGGGAAAAAAATAGGATGGAAGGATGGGTCTGTAGCTTTTTATTTTTAATGCAGATTTACTAAAAGAGGCTAAATTTACTTACTAAATTTATTTCCTTTAATATTTAGATGTATAGGGAAAACAAATCCGAAGAAAGGATTGTGGGCACTAATTCAGTTTTTCATTCTATTTTACTGAAGTTTCTTTAGTTATTATTTTGCTTAAATAATTATTTGAAATTATAGTTTCTGACTTTCTGTAATTATTTTACTTTCCCTCAAGGCAAATTTATATTTAAGAAGTCTAACTGATAGTCATAGTGGGGGAAAATGTTTATAATCAATGGAAATTGGCAAATGTATCAGTATCTGCAATAAACCCAAACCCACTGAATGAAAAAAAATAGCATGCCAATTTCATGCGCCTTGTTCATTTCTATGCTTGTGCACGCAACAGTTATACTTTCACCATTCACGGGTCAGATGCGTCAGTGGCTCAAATCAGCTAAAGCCAATCAGGTTTGTCTCCATAGATGTTGTCAGACTGTCTCCAGAGATGCTGCCCGAGTCACTCATTTTCTTACAACATTTTCAGTCTTATTCCTAGTTTCTACGATCTGAAAGTTCTTTTTTCCCCTTTTCAATTACTCATTAAAGCCTATCATATAACTATAAAAACTCTGATCTTGGGGGGGGGGGGGGGGGGGTGTCTGTGTGCCTGTGTGTGCGTGCGCGTGTAGACTGGGTGACAACAAAGAATAGTTTGGTGACTACTGGAGATACAGTTGACAGCACGGGAAGACGGCACCCGGGACAGGCTGGGTTAGCACCCCAGTCTGTGTCTTTCGCGAGACATGGAATAAAGCTTCGGAAAGGCCTAATGAACCACCGTGGCCTAAAAATCCATCAGGTAAGAATGAAATGCTCGGAGAAGGAGAAAGAGGTGCAGCGCACAGGCCCTGGTGAGACGCATGAGGAGCCCAGCCAGGACTCACCCCACAGAGCCCAGTCCCTCCACACACTAGAGTCTCCCAACCCTTGCAGAGTAGTTATTAAGATGGCTGATCCATGGGCGGTTGCTGCTGGGACGCAAGTCAGGGCCTGATCAACCCCGGCTGGGTCGCCTGGGCGAGGGTGTCTGATGTTGAGAGACCCGAAACACCCGATGACCCCAGGTCACATCAGAGAGGATGCGTCCCAGCGCATCTAGAAGATGTATATTTATCACAATTGTTCACCAATCTGACATCTTTTAAAAATCTAACTGCTGAAACGAGCTCATGATGTCACAATGCCTTTGCTCCTTGCGGCCAGCTGCGTAGAATTTTCAACGCGCAGGGGCACTGTTTTCCACGAGCTGCGAGTTACGTGGCCCAGCCGCCTTCCCCCCCCCCCCCCCCCCGGCTCTGGATTGAAGCCGATGACGAGTTACGTTAACGCCCCACCCCCCTCCTCCGACAGTCATTTTCTGTTCCTCAGAGGGCGGTGGAGGCTGGTTCTCTGGACGCTTTCAAAGAGCTAGATAGGGCTCTTAAAAATAGCGGAGACAGGGGATATGGGGAGAAGACAGGAACGGGGTACTGGTTGGGGATGATCAGCCATGATCACATTGAATGGCTGTGCTGGCTCAAAGGGCTGAATGGCATACTCCTGCACCTATTGTCTATTTTGATGCCTCCCAATTCAGTCCACTCGCACTTTAAAAAAAATAGGGTTTGTTTTTTTCTTATTTCGGTCTGCGGCACCACCCGACGGCGGGAGCAGTCCTCAGTGGAGCACCCCCCCCACTTCGGGGACCCTGTGCGGAGAGTGCCGCACACGGCTGTGGCATGCAACAGACACCTGAGCCAGCTCACAGACTCGCCAGCTGCCCGCCACCTCCGCGGCCAGGAAGAGACCGCGCCCCACCTGCACATGCAGTGTTAGAGGCCGCAGCCCCCGCTCAACCAACTGAAGGGGCCGCATTCCAGCCCCACACTCCGGCCACATTCCAGCCCCACACTCCCGACACCTGGGCACTCGGTACACAGGGAGGAGGGCCGGGAGGGATGGGGGGGGGGGGGGGGAGGAAATCTCTCCGTCCGTCTGCTCCTGGGACCGGCCAAGACGGCCACCCGCGGGTCCAGGCAGCGGGCTGCCGATGTCCACAACGGGGTTGACCTCCCACCCCTCCTCTGGGCCCATGCTCGCGTGTCCCCGGAGATGGGACCCCAGAGGCCCTCCGTGGACCCCGGTCGAGAGCTCCGCTGATAATGTTGGTGATACATCAACTCGATGATCGCCTGCCTGCAAACTCAACATAGGCAGCCCCTGATTGTGTCAATACTCGCACTCGGCCGGCCGCTACAGCACAGCGCCCCTCCTCCTCCCTCCCCCCCCCCATTCTCTCCCCTACTCCTCTCTCTCCCCCTCCTCTCTCCCACCCTCTCCCCTCCACCCATCTGCCCTCCCTCCACCTTATCCCTCTTCCTCCCCCCCCTACTCTCTCCCCCCTTCACCCCCTCCTCCCCTCTGCCATCCCTCCACCCCACCCCTTTCCACTCCCCCTCTCCCTCCCCGCCCCTTGTGTGTGTGGGTGGTGGTTAGTGTGTGTGTGTGTGACACCTCAGGCCCCACCACCCACAACCACGCGTTGAGGGGACGGAACCCAACGGGTCCTCCTTGGTCTAGTTAGTTACAAATTGATAAAAAGCACAACAATAGAGTGGAGGAGCTACAAAGCAAAGTATGTGTCCTGTATCAATAAATGGCCATGGGATGCCCAGATGTGGGAGAAGGAGAAAATGAAAAATCAAAAGCTGCAGAATAGACGTAGGAGGTGGCGGCACTGCCCTGCTGCTGTGGCTCGCCTGCAGTCCGTTTGTCTCTTCTTTTTTTTGTTTTCATTTGTCCTGTTGTTTTAGTTTATTCAGTTTATTTTAGTTGTGTATGTGTTGGGGGGGGAGGGGGGGTGGGAGAAACTTGTTTTTCGTTTCTTCCCTTGGGGGTGATGCAACCTTTTCTTGTCGTATCCCCCGTTTCCGTCTGCGCTGAGGCCTAATCGCGGATCTGGTGGCCTCCAACTGGGACCGACCTCGAGGCTCCGGAGGCAGAGCCAGGACTTACCAACACGAGGCTGGCCAACTTCGGGCTGTGGTGGCGCTGCTGCGGCGGCGGCGACCCGACTTCGGAGACTTCGGCCGCGGGCCCAGTGGACGACAACATCGGGAGCTCGCAGGTCCCAGGTTGGTGACCGATTCTCCGGAGCTCCCGCATCAACAGCTTAGTCCGCTGGACTGGAGGGTGGCAGCTTCGTCCGCCCCGAGCCGCGGAGTTTGAACCGGCCCGTTCGCGGAGCTCAGATTCGGCCGCGGGATTTACCATCACCCGGCGGGGTCACAACATCGGAAGTCTGGATCGCCTCAACGCAGAGGGAGAACAAGAAGGGAAGAGACAGGGACTTTAAGACTTTTGCCTTCCATCACAGTGAGGAGGTGCCTGGTAGACTCACTGTGGTGGGTTAAACGGTGTCCATTGTGTGATTTGTTATTTTATTCTGTTATGACTGCAAGGCGCAAAATTTTGTTCAGACTATAAAGTCTGAATGACAATAAAGGATATTTTGACTTGACATACATTTCAATTCGAATTGACATGCAATTCATACAATACACTCCAATACCAATGAAGTGTTTTGAAAGGCTGGTCCTCTCCCACATCAAATCCAGCATCCCTGCCTCATTGGACTCTCATCAATTTGCATACAGGGCAAATAGATCCACAGAGGATGCTATCTCTCTGGCTCTTCACACTGTCCTCACTCACCTGGAAAGACAGGGCACGTACGTGAGAATGCTCTTCATTGACTATAGCTCTGCCTTCAATACGGTCATCCCCACTAAGCTCACCACCAAACTCCACCAGTTAGGCTTCAGCTCACCGTTATGCGATTGGATCCTAAATTTTCTGACGGAGCGACCGCAGGCAGTGAGACTGGGCCCGCACCTGTCCTCAACTGTCACCCTGAGCACCGACACACCACAGGGCTGTGCACTGAGCCCCATGCTCTACTCCCTCTTCACACACGACTGTGTTCCTGCATTCGACACCAACACCATTGTCAAGTTTGCAGACGACACAACGGTGATCAGACTGATCACCAACGGTGATGAAACAAAATACAGAGCGAAGGTGCAGAACCTGGTGGACTGGTGTTCATGTAACAACTTGTCACTAAACACCTCCGAGACCAAGGAGCTGATTATCGACCAGGAGATCACAGAATGGGGAATACGTCCCAATCTCCATCTAAGGGGACAGTGTGGAGAGAGTGTCCAGTTTTAAGTTTCTGGGCACTCACATCTCAGAGGACCTCCAACAACACTGCTGCACTGGTCAAAAAGGCACAGCAACGACTGTTCTCTGTTCTTCCTAAGAACATTGAAACGGACTGGTCTGCCCCAACAGCTGCTGACAACCTTCTACCGCTGCACCACAGAGAGCATACTAACGTATGGCATCTCAGCTGCACGGAGCGCGTTGTCCACAGAGCGCAAAAGATCATTGTGACACTACCAGCCTTGCAGGGCATCTACCACACACGGTGCCTCAGGATGGCCATCAGCATCCATAAAGACTCCTCTCACCCTTGTAATGGACTGTTCGAAATACTCCCTTCCGTCAGACGTTACAAGGCCTTCTACGCCCGCACCTCCAGACTCAGGAACAGCTTCATTCCCAGAGCTATAGAATCGGCCCTGCTGAGTGCCCCCCACCCCCATGGACTGTCTCCCTCAGATGGTCACGTCGCACAGACACATCTGCACTTTAGTCTGTTTTGACTGTTTTACTGTTCTAGTGTTCTTTTTACAAACCTTGTTCTCGGGGTTTCTAAACCTAAATTTTATTAGTTGTTTAAGTTATGACATCGGATGGAAGTTGCAAACCAAATCTCGTTGCACTTATGTGTAATGACAATAAAATATATTATTATTATTATTATTATTATTAATTGAAAACCTTGAAAAGGTTGCCCTAGAAATCCATGCCATTCCAAAGATCCAAATGTAATGAATACATACAAGTGGTTGGTCAATAGCATTGTCCAAACCATTTCTTCCAAACTATGTCACTACAATGTTCCTCGTTTCATTAAACCTTCGAAAATGTAAGGCGCAAAATAATTTAAGACACAACATTGCGTCAATGCCTGCAGAACAAATAGTTACTCAGCAAAAATTCCACCTTGAGATCTACGGGACTGTAGTCACAGGACTTTAGATACATATCCAAATACAAGTAAATCATTTACCTGTAATGATGGCTACAGAGTTCTGAAAGAGGTAGCTGAAGAGATTGTGGAGGCATTAGTAATAAGCATGCATGTACAGCTGGCAGTGAAGAAAGCTAATGGCATGTTGGCCTCCATTTTGTGATGATTTGAGTTTAGGAGCAAGGGCTCCTACTGCAGTTGTACAGGGCCCCGATGAGACCGCACCTGGAGCATTGTGTGCTATTTTGGTCTCCTAATTTGAGGAAGGACAATATTGCTATTGAGGGAGTGCAGTGTAGGTTCACCAAGTTAATTCCCGGGATAGCAGGAGTGACACATGATGAAAGAATGGGTCGACTGGGCTTGTATTGACTGGAATTTAGAAATATGAAAGGGGATCTTATAGAAACATGTAAAATTCTTAGATTGGACAGGCTAGATGCAGGAAACATTTTCCCAATGTTGGGGGAGTCACAGTTTAAGTATAAGGTGTAGGCCATTTAGGACTGAGATGAGGAAAAAACTTTTCACCCAGAGAGTTGTGAATCTGTGGAATTCTCTGTCACAGAAGGCAGTGGAGGCCAATTCACTGGATGTTTTCAAGAGAGTTAGATTTAGCTCTTAGGGCTAAAAGAATCAAGGGATATGGGGAAAAAGCAGGAACGATCAACTATGATCATACTGAATGGCAGTGCTGGCTTGAAGGGCCGAATGGCCTACTCCTGCACCTATATTTTTCTATATTTCTATGTTTTCTATGTCTAGATATCTTTCAAGAATCACGAGAAACAGAATTGGTCCACAGGACTCAAAAATCGCATACGTAACTCCACTATTTGAGGCAAAAGAAAATAAATTATAGGCCGATTAGTCTGACTTGTGGTTGCTAAGATTTCAGAGTCCATTATTAAGGATGAGGTTTCAGAGTACTTGGAAGCACATGATAAAATAGGCAAAAGTCAGCATGTTTTTATTAAGGGGAGAACTTACCTGACAAATCTGTTGGAATTCTTTGAGGAAGTAACATTCAGGATAGACAAAGGTGAGTCAGTGGATGTTGTTTACTTGGATTTTTTTGCAAGTTAATGAACTGGATGATGGAATTGATGGCTTTGTAGAGGGTTCAGAGGAGGTTGATGAGAATAGTCTCGGAGATGATTGGATTAACATATGTGGTGTGTTACAGTTGTACATGATATTCGTGAGGTCACATTTGGAGTATAGTGTTCACTTTTGGACAAACTGCTGCAGGAAAGATGCCGTTAAGCTCAAATGCATACAGAGAAGATTTATCAGCTAGAGAGAGAGGGTCGGCAAACTTGGACTTTATTCCTTGAAATACATAAAGCTGAGAGGTGATATTATAGAGTTATAAAAAATCTTGAGGAGAATAGATAGGGTGAATGCATAATTTTTTCCCCAGGGTACTGGGGATCAAGCACTGGAGGATATAGGTTCAATTGAAAGGGGAAAGATTTAATAGGAATTTGAGCGGCATATGGAACGAGGTGTCAGACGAAGTAGCTGAGTCAGGTAAAATAACATTTAAAAGGCATTTGGATAGGTACATGGATATGAAAGGTTTAGAGGTTTATGGGCCAAACGAGCAAATGGGATTAGCTTAGATGGGGCATCTTGGCCGACATGGATGAGTTAGTCCAAACTATCTGTTTCCATGCTGTATGACAAAAAATGCAAATAGGCTTTTTGGCGGATTAATCTGCGCTTCTCAAAATATAATTTTACAGATTTACACTGCGCCTCCAGAATGGATTCCAATAATTTGTTCACCACTGACGTTAAACTAACTGGGTTGTAATCACTTGTTTTTTCTTCATACTTCCTTTATGAACAAAGACACATTAACCCTCCAAATCTCTGGCATTAGGGGGGATTAATAAAAGATGGCGGAAGCCTCTGCAATTTTCTCCCTTGAATCTATTAAAACCCTGGAATATATTTAATTCTCCCTCGACCACATACTAACCAATAAACTGCGGCAAACAGGACTGATACTAAACATGCAAATGCTCCACTGCACTCTCAATTAGCAATGTTACAATACTCAGCCAGATCTCACAGCTTGCACACATTAACAGCTATTCAACCATGTTAACCAAATCACCTAAAGAAAAACCCTGATAGACACATTTCCCTCTGTATCACAGAACCAATGCAAAGCAGAAGCTAACCAGATGAACAGAAGCCTGCATCTGTACAGTTTCATGGTCATAGAGGAGACAAGGGAGCATCGGGACACCTGTTGCTGAGGTTATGGCCAGCAGCCAGGTTGAAATAATTAAAGGTGATTATATCTTTTTTTATATACTTTGTTACAGCCCATTGTATCCTGAATCTGTAGCTTTTGTGATTTGCAAGAATGGCTCTTGCTTACCTTCACCCTCGAACTTAACTTTATCCACAGTCTCCTACTTAACTAGCAATGCAGAACACAACATCATTATGTTTTATACTTGTGGTTACCTGTTCAGATACTGACAATGGGCACAGAGTTGGCATCTACTGGGATTTTGGGCATGAGCCACAACAGAGAGAAAAGGCCAGAAATGGCTGCAACCAGGGAGGGGTTAGACCTGCTGGAAGGCACGCAAAACAGTTTGCTGTAACTTAACTAAATTTGTGTATCTGAGAGGTGATAGATTTTAAAGATTAAACTTTGCTGACTGCATTACCTTGGCCGAGTTGTTTTTCACAAATAGCAGGGTAGGAAATTTCCTTGGTGCAAACCGAGTTGGGTTGCTTTGTTGAATATATCTGAGAATAATCCAATAATTGGTGGGCTGAAGGGCATTGCATCTCTGAAGTCTAAATTCGAATGTGCTTGTCTTCCTGCATTGATTTTTACATGAAACAAGTTTTATCTTTAGTTTTTCCTTAGAATTACTATTGCATAATCCTGAAACTGGTCAGAGTTCAACAGGAAACTAGTAGGGTTTGTGTATACAAAAAGGAAGACTTGAGGAGTTTGAATACCACAGTGAATTTAAGGGCACTTTGGTGATGAAAAAAAGCAACTTAGATCAAGGGATCATGTTTTGAAACGAGCACCAATGAGCACCAAGCAGACCCAGAAACCACTCACGCTTTGGGGTGCACTGGCCTTGCCTGAACAGACTACTGATTATTTGTGTTCACATAGAGACAAGAAGTGACCAACTAACTTGTTCTTGCAGACCAGGGTTACAGGCTGCAGTTTAAATGAGATAGCTATAATAAATAGTAGTTCAAAAGTTATCAAGCCATGACAAGATAAGAGTGCAATGAACACTGGCATCTCTCTCCATGACAGCAGATACGGTGAACAAAGATAGTTGCATCTGTACCTACACGGATGGAATTTGACAACAGCTCACAATCTATGTGAAAAGAAAACCCATCCTGAGAGGAGGAACAGCACTTTGCTGAAGCATGCCGAGTATTACTTATTAAAAAAAAAACCTGAAAAGATATGTGCCACAGAGCCAAGGGCTGTGGTGCAGCACATGACAGTGAATGTGAACATGGTATCTCTGACATGAGTTTACAATGAACGTGGATTAACAAAGGATACCTTCAGAGGTATATAAAATAACATAATGAAGGTATTCTCTGAAAGTCATAAATGCCATGTTGACTGTACAGGTGGAAGAGAGTAAAGGTCATTGCATATTTTGCTGCTGATTAACTAGTGAAGCAAGCTTGATCACAGCAAAATGATTGGACAGAAGGTATCAATTACAGAAGCAGCTGTGGACACAATCATCAGAGTGAAAAATCAATCTGTGGAGAAAGGCAATAAGTCAATCAGAGGATGTGTGCATTGTCCCAGAGGAAAAGATGTTCCGTATCCAGAACAAGTGGAAGACGGCCGTTTGGGAGTAATCCAAGTCAAATCCTATGACCTGATAATTTCAAATCAATTGGCCTTTTCACAAATCTTGAGCAGAAACTATTCATTTGTTTGAACAACTTGAGGCATCCATTTCGTGGAAACTTCAGGAAAAACCCACAAGGAATCATAAATAATGTGAGACAGATTCAGAACAAGATGCTGTAGTGAGGTGATACCGATTTAGTCTGACAAAGCTAATACAAAAGAAAGTTGAGGCTGTGTAAGTACTGAGAAGAATTCAATAACCTCAAAACTCTTGCTAATGTTCGAACAGGTGATTGGACTGAATCTAATACTAATTAAGTTGGATGACTGAAGAGAGAACTGCTTTGCAACGTGGAGGTAGTTCTAAATCACTGAAGATTCTCTGAAAGATGTCACAGCAGGAATAGACGTATCAATGTTAGCTCAACACAGTGGAGCCAGAGTGTAAGAGGACATAAAATAAATAGAATTCAGAATTTAGAACCTTGTAGTCAATCCAGTAAGGAGGAGAAGATTTTGTGATGTCAAAGATGAAAGCAAAGAGGAGCAAAAGATTTAATAAAAAGGAACTGCAAGTGCTGGCTTATACCAAAGATAGACACAGTGCTGGAGTAACTTAGCGGGCCAGGCAGCATCTCTGGAGAAGGTGGATAGGTGATGTTACGGATGGAAGAAGGGTCCCGACCTGAAACCATTTTCTCCTGAGATGGAGTTTCTGTCTGAAGAAGGGTCTCGACCCGAAACGTCGCCTATCTCCTTCGCTCCTTAGATGCTGCTGCACCCGCTGAGTTTCTCCAGCTTTTTGTGTACCCTCCCTTCTCCTGAGATGGAGCCTGACTCGCTGAGTTACTCCAGCATTTTGTGTCTATCGAAGAGAAAATGATTCACTGTCTAGTCAGCCAGAGTTGGAACCCAGATATGGTGCAGTGCAAAAAACAGTCGCAAGGATGAAGATCTTTAAGAATCAACATATGCAGAACCTGCTGCAATCCAGTTTTCAGTAAGGTATCATTTGCAAAGTATAATTTAAACAATGGTTGTTCCCTATAGGAGTTATTAGCCTTTCTGTTCAATTTTATGTAAATATATACATTTTATATTTCATTTTTAGGTATAAAAAGCAGGAATGGAGGGATATGTATCATGTCAGGTAGATGAGATTCCTTTATCTCGGCTTCATGTCCGGCATGGACATTGTGGCCTGTACTTTTCTATATTCTATGGGATACGGGAACGGGGATGTAACACTGAGGCTCAAGGGTCGGCAACCTACGGCCCACAGGCTGGATCCGGGAGGGGAGAGGAGAGGGAGGAGAGGGGAAGGGGGTAACAAAGGGTCTGCATGAAGTTTAGGACAGAGAGGGGTGAGGGTAGTTTCAATACCAGTGTCTCAAACTAACTACTATGTTCAGTAGACAAGATATTGCTTAAATTTATAAATGTAAGTAAAAGTTTAGTTAGTATGTATTATTATTACTTCCATTTATTAACTATGGCGATAGATGTGGTCCGCCATCCTCATTCCGCCGCCACATGGGTCCTGGTCCCTATGCAGAACAAGGTTGCCGACCCCTGCTCTAAGGTGCTGGTAAGGTTGCATTTGGAGTATTGTTTGCAATTTTGGTCACCACATGTGAGGAAGGATGTGCTGCCTCTGGAGAGGATCCAGAGGTTTACAAGAATAATCACAGGAATGAGCAGGTTAACCTATGATTAGTGTTTGATGCCACTGGGTCTACACTCTCTTCTAATGAGGGACCTCATTGTACCATACAGAGTAGTGAAAAGCTTGGATGGAGTGGATGTGTCCACTGGTGGGAGAAATTCGGACCAGAGGTCACAGCCTCAGAATTAAAGGACATTCCTTTAGGAAGGAGATGAGGAGCAATTTCTTTAGTCAGAGGGTGGTGATTCTGTGGAATTCTTTGCACAGAAGGCTGTGGAGGCTAAGTCAATGGATATTTTTAGGGCCAAGATAGATAGATTCTTGATTATTACAGGGTACAAGGGTTATGGGGAGAAGTCAGGAGAATGGGGTTCAGAGGAAGAGATAGATCAGCTTTGATTGAATGGCAAAGTAGACTTAATTGGCCGAAATTTCTAATTCTGCTTGTTTGACATGACCTTTGGGCATCACTGGCAAAGCCAACATTAATGTTGACTCTAACTATCCTTGAAGGTTACCGTGAACTTCTGCAACACGTGAACGAGTGAAAGTTTGCCCATAGCGCTGCTGGTAGGAAGATCCAACATTTAAATGCAGTGACAAAGAAGATCTGCCCATATACTTCCAAGTCTGGATGGTGTGCAACTTACAAGGTAACCTGCAGATGGCACTCTTCCCACGTACCTGTTGCCCATGTCCTCCTTTTGACGAGGTCATGGAAAGAGTAGCCTAGACGAACGAGTAACTGTAGTGTATTCTATAGGTGGTACACACTGCAAACACTGTGCACCAATGGTGAAGGGAATGAATAGAGATTAAGGGACATAGATCAAGCGGTCTGCTTTGCGCTGGATAATGCTGAGCTTCTTAAAGTTGTTGGTGTTATTCTCATTCAGGAAATAATTTGCTGATTATATTCTCGTGTTAATGATGGTCATTGCTCGTCAATTCTGTGCCACGCAAGTTGTTTGACACTTATTAGATCCATGTCTTGCTGCGTGTTGGCATGGGCTGCTTCAATTGCTGAGTTGTAAATGAAATTGAATACTGTGCAATCATGAGAGAGTATACCCACTCTGACCTTATGACAGAAGGGTCACCCAGAGTCCTGGCATCCATGCACTTCAACCAATGTGGCCTGCGCAGGGTCTATCCCCTAGGCTCTCGTCCAGTAACCCAAGTAGGCTTTTACATTCAACAAACTTGAAGGGTCAGTTAATAATTATCATACATCACCAACATTTTAAAGCTTTTAAATATTTACATCAACTATTTAACTATTGCTTTAACTATTTACTAATCCTACAATCCCTACTGAAGGTAGTGTAGAATCTTGGTTTCTGCAGCAGGTCATAATTGGCAAAGAATTTGAGGCACCCAAAACTTATCTGAGAATCTCAGGAAGGCTGATTAAGGCTATTGGACTTCATGTGGATGAAAAATGATCGACCTGCCATCAAAACTTAGTAAAACCCAGTCCACTGTTTCCAACACAATTGATATCTAATGATTTAGAATCCACCACGAAAATGTAAGTGTAGATTGATTCTATAGTAACTTCCAAGAGGGATTGGATAGATAGACTTGAAAAGGAAAAAATAATATTAAGGGGAACGAAGGTGTGACTAATCAGATTGTCCCTTCAGTGAACTGGTTTAAAACATGATGAGCTGAATGAGTCTATCCCTCTATTGTCACATGTACCTAGATACCGTCCAATGATATCATACTATACACAAGCACAATCATACGCAAGTAAAAAGTACAACAATTTGTTTTCTGATGTAGTGTCTTTCTTTTGTGTAGTGCAGTATTGCATGCAGTACATTTCTTCTAATATAGTACCCAAAGAGTTGCCAGATTTTTAGCGCCATCTTGTAGCTTTCAAGTATCAAGTTCTTAAAGATATCAAATCTTATCTTGGCCTAAAGGCCCGTTGTTCTGCCTGGCAGCAGCAGGATGATAACTAGCAAGTTACAATTGTGCATCTCTTGTGTCCGAGAATAACTAGTTGAATCAAGTGCAAGTCTCACCATTTCCTCTTGACATTAAGTGGGATTCAGCTTGCCCACAGCAACATCTGGATATCACTATTGATGAGAAAGATATCTGGGTCAGTCACTTAATTACTTTGGCTATTCCAGCATAACACCTGCAAATGCCACACAGCTAGTCAACACCTTATCTTGTGAAGCCATGCTAGTGGAGTGGTATTTGAACAACTTCTTGACACTTACAGGAAGGTTTTACAGTAATCACTGTTTTTTGAGAGACTATGGACCAGTGCCCATACGATTATCACCACCTCATCATATGATAGGATCTAAATAAGTATTATTTGGATAATGATAAGTGAAATCAAATTTATCATCATTGCAGCACTACCTGCAAAGATTTTGGCAATTCAGGGTTCGCCGGCCAGTACAGCATCAGGATATTTCAGTGTTAGAAAATACAGTCAGAAAACTAAATCATATGTTCAGATCAAAGAAAAATCTTAAAAGATCTACAATTATTCACATTAAAGCAGTCAAAGAAGCCTTTCAACAAGACACAGTCCCACCACCGATCATCCAGCACCCTTGGTTCCAGAGCCTTGCTGTATTATCTGCTTTGCTGGGCCAACAGAGATCAAGTAATAATGGTACCACCGACCCTCTAATTATACCCCTTCCGTGTCTCTGAAACACCATAGATTGTTAGCAACTTAAATGAAACAAATATTAAATGTAAATTAATTTTACAGCAAAAGTTGCATCTCGCGCACGGCAGCCCGGCGTCCATTAATGAGTTGCCCTTGGATGTCCCGATGAGGATTGGCGCTGCCTGGAGCCGATGTGCCGGTTTCGTGGCAGGATTACCGGGCAATCCCCACCGACCCGAGATTTGCCGAATCTGCCAAAAATGTAGTAGGACGGGCACGCCCATCGTCCCCACCATCCGACATGGGCCTCCAAGAGGAGTCCAATGATACTGGAACGGTCCGCCAAGGCCACCTGGGGGCCAAGACCCTGGTCCACAAAATCAGCCTCAAAAGTCGGCTAGGGGAACGGATCCTTCGTTCCAGCTGGTCCGGAATTCCAGAGCCCCGGCTGCACGGGGCAAATTAGATCCGCTCGATTGGCCGTGGAAGTCCAGATGAGGTCGAGATCGGCCCCCTCACCCGGCCTAGGCGTCACATTTTTGGTGGGACTTCCGCGGGGGGGGGGGATTTCAAGTGCGCTCTTGTAATTTTGTCCGGATTAAAGGAGGTGCCGGATCACCAGTTGCCGGCAAAATCGGTGGACCAGTAGTAACATCCTTTAACTAATTTATTTTCCTCAGAATCCCATCACCTTCCGTCCTGATTATTTATGTAAAAAAAAACAAACTATGAATTGATGGACATGTGAGAGAAGCAATTGAAGAGAAAATAAGGAGGGTGAATGGTACTGATGGGATTGTTTCTCTGTGCACCAGTCTCAGCTCAGTGACTGAATAGGCTCGTTGGTGTAATAGAATTTAATCCAAAATATATATTTTATGATTCCACGATTAGCTGCCATCCTGTGCATGCCCAATCTGTGTTCCTAAAGCCCTCCTGAAACAATCCCTTTAATTGACAGTTTAACTAAATAAAGACCTCCAGGTTTTAGTATAGTTTAGTTTGGTTTAGTTTAGAGACAATAGCATGGAAATAGGTTCTTCGGCCCACCGAATCTGCACTGACCAACAATCACCCAAACTCAAGGGAAAATTTACAAAATTTATCCTACAAACCTGTAGGTCATTGGAGTGTGGGAGGAAACTGGAGCACCTGGAGAAAACCCACCTGGGCACAAGGAGAATGTGGTGCATTGTGGACAACTAAACGTCCCCAGACAACAGAAGTCTGACTGAAGAAATGAACCAAATCTGCCATTGAGCTGTTCGTACTCCCCTTACCTTCAGCTTTGGAGTTAATCTTTACCTTTCCAACTACAAATAATTTTATTTGAGATTAATTGCCATGGTATATGTTGAATGGATTTAAATTTGTGCTTTGAATATATTCTTAAGTCTACCACTTTCATTGAGTGGTTTATTTATGAATTTAACTAAGTAATCTATTTTTTGTAACTTTATAGTTTACACGAGTAAAAATTTTACAATTAAGGTAAATTACTTTCTGCATTAGTTTTGTTGTTGTTACCTGATCTTTTCAACTGGTTATTTAATAGTCAACATAAATCTTATAGTTCAGCTGCTTCATACTCAAGCACAGTACAAGCATGTTAGATAGAAAATATATCAAAGAAGGAATTTCTTCCCTCTGATGCCCACTCTCGTCTTTGCAGATAGAAATCAATATTAATTGAAAAGGAACTGATTATGTGGAAAATCCATTTACAAGTCCTCTCACTGTGAAATTCCTCAATTGTTATTTCATACAAAGTGTGTTTCATCAAACAATACAAAGAAATATAGTTCTAAAAAAAATAATGTGTTTTTTAACCTCAATAATTGCAACTCTTTTCTTCACATTTCTATGAACAGCAGTTATTCCAAAAATCACATATATTTCACAAGCACAATTTCATTAACATTCTTCTCAATCTGCTATAGTGTTAAATCAACAGATTGCAGTTTGCCCCAAAAATTCCTTTCATTAAATTTAATGGAATTAGTTTTTAATACAATGTATAATCTCCTGATTATACCACTCAAATACTATTCCAAATGGGGATGCATTTTGAAACATTTGCCCTGTATCATGCTGTATGTCAGCTAAATTAATTTTTTGGGGAAAACTAAGATAAAATCAATTTAGTAGGATCAATGGCTCAGTTTCTACCAAAGAAACAACACAGCAAATGAATAAGTCCATAGTAAACCAAGCAAAGCAGTATAAAGCACATACTTTAAGTAAAGATTGAGGAGCAGATTTCAGTTAATATACAAATATATAATTATATTGTACTCCCAAGGGGCAAGTTACCAAAATGTAGTGAAACCTTGAAGAAAGGTTCTTCCATGTGCACATTAATTCTATTCAAAAGGCAACTACAAATGATTTGCATGTCAAAATGTTTGTATAACTGATCATCCTTCAATTTCAAAATAAACAACTTTATTTAAAAAAATATATCACAATGCAAAAATGGACATCCACACAATGCACTCCATTAATTTAGCAGTTGTGATATAGCATTGGTTGTGAGGACACATTCATGACAAAAATTCCACAACATGAACAACTGGAAAATTATACTTTCTTACCTGTGAAAGGCCCAAATAGATAGACACAGTTTCAGAGATGTATAAAAATCTTCCTTCTTGATTTAGTGCAAATATAAATCCATCCAAAGACTACATAGAAACAAAAAATAATAATACGTGGGTTTATAACCTTTATAAGCAGAATAATAGTGACTTATTTGTAAAAAGAGCTAATCTTTTTTAATTTAGATAATATTATGGAGAAATAGTTACATCAAAGGATTATTGGCCATTATTTTATCACCTATTTCAATAAATAATATTAAAATACATATATAACTATGGACCACATTATGTAACCAAGAAAAATGCATTTATCGAACATTGTAAACATATCATTAAACGTAACAATATCCTTATTCTAAAGTTTACACCAAAATAAGTAACTTTTAATTGCATAATTTCTTAACAGGATTGTACAAATTTATTCTAAATGTTACAAGCATATAATGAAAATGATTAAAAAAAACATATAGTTAAACAGCTCTTTATAACAACTAAATAAACTGGAATGCTTCAATATAATATTGGCTAAAATGATATTCTTACATTCTATAAATATTTCATATCGAAAGAGTGACATATAATCAATATCATGTTCTGCCAGTAACTGAATCCTTGGGAATGAAACAGAAAAATTATTACAGCTTTCACAGATCTTTATAACCACCTTAAAAAACATCCCAATGCTTGGTATTTCAGCAAAAGAATGATGGAAATTGTCTGAATCATGAGCAGAATAAAGAATTGAATTTTTGAACTGCTCCATCTGTTCTTACACAATCTTGACATTTAATATCAAGAGCAATTGATTTATCATAACTGTTCAAATACTATAGGGTTAGCTAAGAAAGTGGCTTGATTAAAGTTTTGTTATTTAGCAGGAAATATTGGTAGCAAAAGAAATGGATAATTAATTATAGTTAATACTAACATCAGCATATAAAGTAAATATATGTAATTTATCATTGTCAATTTAAATTATATATACTATATCTAGATTTTTGGAAGAATACATTAAAATGATATGTCAAATTCATTCAGGTTCATTAGTTTGTGCCAGGAAAATTGTACCAGTGTTTCCTTTCTGAATAGTTGTGTTCAGATGCGTTAGTTGAATTAGAGCCTATGTTAATCACTTTTATTGTATGTATTGGTGTTCTGGTCCCATATTACGTAGAAACATAGAAAATAGGTGCAGGAGGAGGCCATTCGGCCCTTCGAGTGAGCACAGCCATTCATTGTGATCATGGCTGACCGTCCCCTATCAATAACCCGTGCCTGCCTTCACCCCATATCCCTTGACACCACTAGCCCCTAGAGCTTTATCCAACTCTCTCTTAAATCCATCCAGTGATTTGGCCTCCACTGCCCTCTGTGGCAGGGAATTCAATAAATTCACAACTCTCTGGGTGAAAACGTTTTTTTGTCACCTCAGTCTTAAATGACCTCCCCATTATTCTAAGACTGTGGCCCTTGGTTCTGGACTCGCCCAACATTGAGAACATTTTTCCTGCATCTAGCTTGTCCAGTCCTTTTATAATTTTCTATGTTTCTATAAGATCACCCCTCATCCTTCTAAACTCCAGTGAATTTAGCAGATATTATAACATAAGACAGTAGATTCATTAGTACATTATTAAACAGAATACAACAGAGCAATCTTAACCAATAAATATTATCAGCAGATCACTGTAAGGAACAAAGAAGTTGAGTATTTTCTTTCTGCACAAAATTCACACTGATTTAGAGTATTTTTAAGTCTGATGTTATTTGATATTAATGTCGTGCTTTGTGAGAAAGCAAAAAGCATTTTGACAAAAAAGGACCAGGATTAGTACCAACGAGATTACAAGATAGAAGGTCACCTTGTGAAACAAAGGGAAAATAGCTTCCATGATACATAGAGGAAATATTTAAGTACCTTCTGTGCTTGTCATTAAAGCAATAATACATAAATAATATTCATTTAAACAAATAATGACACCATATGTTATAACAACAGAACCTTTGAACACATAAGCTCAGGAAACAGCCTTTTAACATTCCATGTGACTTTGCCTCACACACTTTAACAAATCCTCCTATACAAATAATAAGACAAGCACAAGAAGAATTTTCAGTGAAATAATGAATTTGAAGGCAAGTGGGGTGAAATGCAATTGAACAAATACACTAAAGTGATGCATACAGTTGATTATATGCAGGTGTGTAATATGTTAAGGGCCACATTCACTGATAATGATGTGCAGCCATTAAGGTAACCAAAAATTGTCTTCCTGCAGCAGGCTGCAGATATCTACCACTATTTAATATGGCAAGCTCAGCCTCAGGAAGCACTATCTGTGTGTGGTCATATATGTTGAATCACTGCCTGCAAGGCCTGTGTTGTGGGTAGTAAATGCTGCTACCTCAGACCCATTCCTGTGTACTACCCTCAGAAATGTGATGATTCTCTCACAGCATTAAATTGCTGTTATGCATAGCGATGACATTCCCATTCTTGTGCTGAAAGAAATATTCAAGGTGCCCGTACTTCTTCATTTGAAAACTTCCAGAGTTAAAAAGGTGAAAGACACAAAGTGTTGGAGTAACTGAGCGGGCCAACCAGAATCCCTGAAGAACATGGATAGGTGATGTTTTAGATCCTTCTTTTGACTGAAAAATAAATCTGTTTAAGGATTCTATTCCAAAGTTATTCCAAAGGGAGCTGAGACATCGGTTATAGTAGATGCACCTTTAATTAAATGGAACAAATAAAATCAAATGTCTAATTGTTCTGCTGCTCAAACTCACCCCCATACTCTCCACTGGCTGAGATGAACGTCTCTACTCAGCACAAATCAGCCCTCTTTAGTTGAAAATGTATAGGAAAGAACTGCAGACGCTGATTTACACTTAAGGAAGACACAAAATGCTGGAGCAATTCAGCGGACAGGCAGCATCTCTAGATAAAGAGATTGGGTGACGTTTTGTGTCGAGACCCTTCTTCAGACTGAAGGAGGGTCACGACCCAAAAAGACTGAAGAAGGGTCTCGACCCGAAAAGTCACCCATTCCTTCTATCTAGAGATGCTACCTGTCCTGCCAAGTTACTCCATCATTTTATGTCTCTCTTTAGTAGACAGCTCTGTCTACCTATCTTGAGGATGCATCACTTCACAACCAATGCAGAGTTATTGCATGTTGCACCAATGACAAGATGCACAGCAGCAACTCACCAAAGTAAAAAACAAAGAGCTGGAGAGCAGCATAAACCATAGAGGAGGATAAAGAGTCTCACAGAACTCCCATCGGAGAGGTAGCAGGAATCACAGAGGGGTACAAAGAAGTCTGACGAAGGGTTCGGACACAAAACATCATCTGTCCATTCCTTCCACAGATGCTGCCTGATCCTCCAAGTTCTTGCAGCACTTAAATTTTTTCCCCTAACCAACACCTACCAGACTTACAAGGTCAATATTTTGGAAGGACGAAGGTGGCACGTTCATAGGAATATGATTGTGTTTAAATCACATTATTCAAACTTGGACACATACCGTAGTTACAGTCCTTTCAGCTCTGCTGTGTCAAATTCCAGAAACTCTCCACTAATCAGCCTTGTGTAAGTGTATTTACCACACGACATCAAGGGTCGGGGGAAGTGGCTGACTATCAAAGACAATTTGAAATAGCTTACTTATATAAAGTAGTGCTCACGTCCTTTGAATGACTAAAAATATAACTTTTAACCATCCATTAACCTTAATTTACAATATGCAGGAAAATTAATTTGCATTTAAAAAATGTGTTGGCACAATAAAGAACCGTATGGAAGGAGAAAGATATCTCGGGGTATTATGTTTACATTTACATAATGTGCACGAACTAAAATGTTGAATGGACACTGTCCATGATCACAGTCAAAGGTTGTTTGCTTCAATTTGATGTAGCTTAAAGAATTTTGTGATTCTCCATGGCAATTTAACCAATGCAATTGTTATATTCAATCTAACCAACCACATCACATATATTTCCATTATACTAGCTGCTGTATCCGAAGAAAATTTCAACATCTATGTGTACTCTCATTCTTTTATCCCCCTAAACCTATTAACTGGGTACACATCCAGCTTCTTTTTCACTGAACTAATCAAGACAGGATTAATTGTTTCAAATGGAAATCCACCTTTAATTTACTTTATTCAAGTCTTTAGGGAGAAAAAAAGCCCGTTCTGTCATCTCATTTTAAGCTCATTTATTTTGTAGTTAGACATTAGACTACCAAGAGGTAGAAAGGAGGTCTGGTTCCATCAAGCTTTCATTTTTGCTTAAAGTTCATATTTGGATGCAGTTTAGTGTTACTGTAATAATGGTAATCAAGAATGTTTATTTTTGTAATATTAATCCAGCACTATTCAATGATTAATTGATAAATTTGTTCAGTTACGTTTTTCTTCTGATATCATAGTTTTTCCTCATTCCCAGTTCTCTCCTACAACTTAATTTGAATTTGAATAATACGGCTTAATTTGAAAATCAAATGCTGTTATTCTAATCACCATTTTATTAACACTTACAGTAAAATTATATAAATATGTACAGAAATTTCTGGAAATATCGAGCGTACCAGAGAGCATCTGTCGAGAGAAAAATAGTTAATGCTTCTGGTCAAGGATCTGTCGTCGGAACATGGATGAATTAGAAAATAAAATTTGAATAGAAGAGAAATGGTGGAAATGACAAGAAGAATCCTAGACAATAATGATAGTGAAAACCGAGAGAGCAGCAAGGACTGTTACCTGTAACTGAGCTGTCTGGAGAAAATGTAGAGAGAAGGAACGAATGAGGAGAGAGGAGGAGGATGAAAGTCAATGCTGAAAATGTGAAATATCAAATATTTCAGTTGGTGGAAATCTAAAATGTAGTGCTGGTAATACTCAGCAGGGCAGACAGCATTGTCGAGGGATAAAAAACAGTTCACATTATTGGAACGCACTGCCAGGAGTGGCGAAGGAGGCTGTTACAATAGTGGTGTTTAAGAGGCTTTTAGACTGGTGCATGATATGCTGGGATATGAGGGGTAAGGATCATATGTGACAGATAAGATTATTTCTTCTTTGCATCATGTTTCGTACAGACATGTACAAAGGTCATGTTCCTGCACTGTACATTTATAAAACCATAAGACAGAGGAGCAGAATTAGGCCACTCGATCATGGCCGATCTATTTTTCCCTCTCAACCCCATTCTCCTCCCAGTAACCTTTCACGTCCTTTCTAATCAACTCCAATCATCCCTGGGATCATTCTCTTAAATCTCTTGACCCTCTTCAATGTCAGCAAATCCTTCCTCAGATATGTGGCCCCAAACTGCTCACAACATTCCAAATGTGGCCTCGCCAGCACCCCATAAAGCCGCAGCATTACATCCCTGCTTTTATATTTTAGCCCCCTCAAAATGAATGCTAGTATTGCATTTGCTTTCCCTACCATTAACTTTTAACCTGCAAAGTATCATTTTGGGAATCCTGCACCAGCACTGCACCTCCGACTACTCAACCCTCTCCCCATTTAGAAAACAGTCTACGTCTTTATTCCTTTGCTATCCTTCTAAATTCCACCGTGGAGACCCAGAGCCATCAAATCTTCCTCATATATTAACCCAAACATTCCTGGGATCATTCTCGCAACCCTCCTCTGGACCTTCTCCAACGCCAGCACATCCTGTATAATAATGATTTGGATGAGGGGATTGAAAGCTTTGTGGCCAAGGTTGCGGATTATACGAAAACAAGTGGAGGGGCAGGTAGTGTAGAGAAAGCAGGGACTCTGCTGAAAGACTTGGATAGGTTGGGAGAGTAGGTAGAAAAGTGGCAGATGGAGCAAAGTGTCAAATCACGCATTTTGGTAGTAGGAATAAAGGCGTAGATTTTTTTCTAAATGGGGAGAGAATCCAGAAATCGGAGGTGCAAAGGGACTTGGGAGTACTGATGCAGGATACCCAAAATGATAATCTGCAAAATGAATCGGTAGTAAGAAAGTAAACGCAATGCTAGCACTTATTTCGAGAGGCCTTGTATGCAAAACAAGGGATGTAATGCTGAGGCACCATAAGGCACTGGTCAGGCGCATTTGGAATATGGAGAGCAATTTTGGGCACTGTATCTAAGGAATGATGTGCTGGCTCTGGAGAGGGTCCAGAAAAGGTTTACTAGAATGATCCCAGGAATCTGTAGGTTAACATATGATGAGCGTTTGACAGCATTAAGCCTATATTAGCTGGAGTTTGAAAGAATGAGGGGGGACCTCATTGAAACGTACAGAATAGTGAAACGCTTGGATAGAGTGGACGTGTCCACTGGTGGGAGAGGATAGGACTAGAGATCCTAGGACTAGAGCCTCAGAATAATAAGACGTCCTTTTAGGAAGGAGATGAGGAGGAATTTCTTTAGTCAGATGGTGGTGAATCTGTGGAATTATTTGCCACAGAAATCTGTGGAGGCAAAGTCAACGGATATATTTATGGCAGAGATTGATAGATTCTTGATTAGTACGGCGGTCAGAGGTTATGGGGAAAAGGCATAAGAATGGGGTTAGGAGGGAGAGATAGATCAGCCAATATTGAAGGGGCCAAATGGTCTAATTCTGCTCCTATCAACTATGTTATGATCCTTTCTCAGATATAGGGTACAAAACTGCTTAAAATATTCCAAATGTGGTCTGAGCAGTGTCTCACAAAGTCTCAGTATTACATCATTGTTTTCATATTCAAGTCCTCACGAAATGAATGCTAACATTGCATTTGGCTTCATCCCACTCCTTTCCACCTTCCACCGAGACCACTCTCTCTGCAACCCCTTGGCGCACTCATCCCTTCCCACTCAAACCATCCCTCGCCATGTACTTTTCCCTGCAGCCGTAGGCGATGTAACACCTGTCCCTACACCTCCACCCTTACCTCCATGCCAGGACACCAGCAGTCCTTCCACGCGAGGCAGAGGTACACGTGCACCTCCTCCAACCTCATCTACTGCATCCAGCGTTCTTGATGTGGCCTCTTGATGTGGTGAGACCAAGCGTAGACTTGGCAACTGTTTTGCAGAACGTTTGCGCTCGACCTAGCAAGGCTTTCTAGATCTCCTGATTGCTAACCAGTTTTAGTCCTCTTCCCTTTCTGATACTGACCTTTCTGTCATAAGCCTCCTCTATTGCCAGAGCGAGGCCACATGCAAACTAGAAGAACAGCACCTCAGTAGATTACACTCCCCCTCCCCCACACCCTCCACTAAAAGTCCATTAACTAGCTTCACAGCTATGTATCCCTCTTTGCCTTTAATGGTTCAATTACATTTTATTGCCACATGTACCAAGGTACAGTAAAATTATTTGTTTTACATACAGTACACAAAGAGTCGTCGTGTTTCTGGCATCATCAAGTTACAAAAGAGTCAAAAGAGTCATGTTTGTTCGTCTATGTTCTGAAAGGTTCCCAGGTCCCTTTTGATCTCAGTGCTCCCCCCCCCCTCACCCCACCCCTGCTAGGTCCCTCTTTGTTCTCAGCAGCATGGCCCAACCGTGCTCTCTGTGGGCTTCCTCAGCCTGACTTCTCTCTCCACAGCCCTTCCTCAGCCTGACTTCTCTCTCCTTCCTCGGCTCAACTGTCACTCTGCAGCCCATCCTTGGCCCGGCTGCCTCTCTGTGGTCTGTTCTTGCTTCGTTGGAGTTTCCGGCATTAACACTTTTTTTTTTACACCTGTTTCTATCTAGCCTTTGTCCAAAAATCAGTCTTTCAGGGAACCACTTCGCCTGTGGTCACCTGTTGCCGGCCATAGTTAGGCTTCAAGCACTTTTGCCTTTGAGTTTTATTTTCCCACTGTGCCTACTACAATCAGATTTTCCTTCTTATTCCTGTGAAATTATTCTGTACCTGCCTGGATGATATTATATTTTATTAAGGCAATTTGGGTGCTGTTGTTTTTCAATTGATTATCTAAACACACTGTGCTAGGATGGCAGGGAATTTCAAGAACACTGTTACTTACATTGTTCTATTATTTCCTGAGTTTTTGCACTTCTTTACTGCAACCCCTTGGCAAGAAAAAAATTATCATCAGTGGTAATTGCCAATTTCCTGTGCAGGTGATTTTAATAATGTCCAAAAGTGTTTCATTAAAAGCTTCGGTGTTTGCCTGAAATATCAATTTATATGTAATTTTAAAGACATGGCTATTTAATATTTTGAATCACCAATATCTTTTATGCTTTTGTCACTTTCACTTTACAAATTTCAGTTTAATTTCATAAATGAATTGGAATTCCAAATCTATCAATGATTCTATCAAATAAGAAAATGGCTAGACGTACATTCCCAGACTGTGTCTTTGAAATATAGAATTCAAAGTAGCCTACTTTTCATCAGCTCTGGAAATTGGTAAGGAAACTACTGCCTTTTACAGTTTTAATGATCAGAAAATATAAGATTGAAAGGGGATGTCTATGATAGTGTGGAAGGTGACTGTAATTAAAAGATAGAAATTATCTTGAGGTTGTTAATGGGACAAATAAAGAAACAAAATATTAGTGACATTATCTTGTCCATGGAGGCTGGAGCAGTGATTATGAATTGAAATTGTTGAATGCAGTGTTGAATTCAGTTCCACTCCCTGCACACTTGGGCAATTTGCAGCGGTCAAGTTACAAGTCCACACAATTGTGGGAGTTAAACCAAAGCACCTGGAGGAAACCCACGCAGTCACAACTCCACATACAGCACCCGAGGTCAGGATCACAGCTGCCCTTTACCAAAATAATACATCTTTCGCAGATTTTATAATTCTACTAGTTCTCTAACCATATTTCTCCTCTAGGTGATTTTGAACTCCAAAAAACTAAAATTAAATGAGTTTTTAAATTAAAAGTAAAAAAGCCTTCAAGTATTCAGCTGATCAATCACAAACATGGTTGTCTTTTATTTAATGAATATGCTGCATGTTCTTCATATAGTAATATTGAACATGTTTGCAATAGATACACTTAACAGATTGAGTCTCTACGACGGTTTCTTGCTGCCTAACTTTCTTATCCTACCTGTTAAAATGTTCTGAACAATTTTCTCCTTTCATTTGGAGATATTATAAGTATGAGTCAGTTAAGAAAAAATATTAGAATTTGTGGGAAAGCACAATCTCTGGCAATAATATTTCATTTTAACATCACTGCAGAACAGAATCTAAAAGGACCATTAATTGACATAATTTACTATTGTTATATTTGATTCCTGCAAATTACAGTTGGGTCATATAATGACACATAAATAGATATGTAACAAGCAGAATATGCATTTAGAAAGTGGTTATGTTGATATAAATAGAATAAAATGAAATACCTCATATAAACTACATTAATCTGAGAAAATTGTGATGTCCTCTATCCCCATCTGTACGACAGCCTAAACCTCCCTTGGCTCCAATTTGCTGCCTTGCACCATGGTGCTTGTGAGACTACATTTCCATGACCTTCGCCACTGACTGTTTATTGTTATTGGTGAAAAAGACATTTAGCCTAGAGGGGGTATAAATTACATTTTATTAAGGAGCATTTTGCAACTTGTCTGAAATATCTCCCTCAAGTTAAAATCAAGACAGCAATAAATACCTGTTATAAAAGTAGAAACTACTTAAAAAACTCCAAAATTATGTTAACTATTTCAGCTTTTGCCATTAGCATGGTATTTTAGAGAGCAACAATTATTGTTCAGGTAATGTCCATTTCAGCCCATTTAACTCAATAACATTACCAATTCATTTTGCACCTTCTTTGTGTGCAGTATTCTCTTTATTTGGATAAAAAGCACATCACAACTTCCAATTATTATCCAATCAGAACGCAATTGAGATGTTCCAGGTAATATTATCATACTGTTGCTGGGAAAATCATTGTTCATAAATCAGACCTCTGAGATTTTGCAGCGGTTTGCCCAGATATCGGCTTTATAAGTTGCCAAATTATTGTATTTTTCAAATCACACTGGCAAAGAGAAGGTGGATTTTATTTTTCAAATGGAAAATGGTAGCATCACAAAATTTTAATGGTACATTCTGCAGTTGCTGGCTCTCAGCCATGCAGCCTCAAGTCAGAGCTGCAGACCAGAAAGGGATTTCTAGTTTACACTACAACACATTGTAACAGGCCATGTAAAGATAACTGAATGGCAAGACAGGAGGGTACAGGAACTGATTCGCACAATGTGAAGTTCCTATTACATTTTAGTGAAGAGGATCAACAACATAGGGCAGATCTAATCTGTCAGATGTCCAAGAGATGGAGATATGCCTGCCAAGAAGCGATGGAGGAGTTAACTCTTGGAGTAAAGCCCCAAGAATATGGCGTGTGGCAGCACAGCTGGAAGAGCCACAGCGCCAGAGACCTGGGTTTGATCCTGACTTTGAGTGCTATCTTTATGGAGTTTGTACATTCTCCCTGTGACCACATGTGTTTCCGCCAGGTGCTCCAGTTAACTGGCCTCTATAAATTGCCACTAGTGTGTGGGGAGAGGATGAGAAAGTGATATAACAGATCTAGTTAAATAGGTGATAAATCGTCAGCTTGGATTTGATGGGTCGGAGGGCCTGTTCCCATTCTGTATCTCTAAACATAATCCAGCGCAGGAAAAAGAAAGACCTCATTAGACTGAAGAAGGTTAAACTGTTCACCCTCAACTTGGTACTGAAAGACATTGCCCCAGGCCGCAACACCATGAGCACTCAGGCACAAATATTTACTTTCCCAGACTTGCTCATAGCCATTAATACAACATGCTCCCACCCACACTCATCAACAGACACCAGGAATATCCCCAATCTTCCTCTCCCCCACACCCACTGAGAATCAGATGGTAAACAGGCTACACAGTCATGGGAATAAAGTGAGTAGAGCAGGGGGCCGAGCACACAGTCTTGAGGTGCTCCTGTGCTGATGGTTATCGAGCAGGAAGTGTTGCTGACTTGAGAGTTGAGGATCCAGTTGCAGAGGGATACGCAGAGACTCACCTTTCAAAGTTCTTCATTACCACAGACGTTAGTGCCACTGGTCAGTAGTCATTGATCTTGTCACCTTACTCTTCTTTGGCACCGGTATTATTGATGCCCTTTTAAAGCAGGTGGGAACCTCAGACCTCTGTAATGAGAGGTTGAAGATGTTCTCGAAAACTCCAGCCAAATGGTCCGCAAAGGTTATGAGAACATGACCAGGTATACCACCATGTCTAGACACTTTCTGAATGTTCACCCTCCCGAGGGATCTTCTGACGTTGACCTCTGTGGCTGTAGTGTATACATTCATCATGTGTATAAAACATGTCATGGCACTACCTCACCAGTTATTACCATACCGGTCAAAGTTACTCCAAATCACTACTCAGTTCTAGAGATGGATGAGGAATATGGGAAGCAGTCTCAGAATACAAGACCGGCTTTTATGGGACTGATTACTCCACTATGAACAGTGGCATGTTCAAGCCACAGCAGGTTATCAACATCTGTGGGGGGAAGAATCGCCAATGTTTTGGGTTGACCCAAAATGTTGACAATTTATTTTCTCCCCACCACCAATGCTGCTCAACCTGCTGAGTTCCTCCAGATTAGCAGATTGTTTGCTAATAATAACTCAACAAATACCTACTGAATACCCTGACAGCTACTCCCATCCATTGACGTAAAAAAGGATGTATTCCCTTTGTCAGTTCCAACCTGGCAGAGGATATTCATGCCGATCATTCATTTCACGCTCTTGGAATTCGTCCAGTGTCCTTCAATGGAACCTGAAGTTGTTGATAAGTTTCTATTGTTTCATGAACCAAATATCTGCAAAATAATCATCTCACAGCATTTGGAAAACCCTCTAAATAACATCAAAAATGATTAAAAGATTCTCAATGTTAGGGGAGTCCAGAACCCAGGGACCACAGTTTAAGAATAAGGGGTAGGCCATTTAGAACAGAGATGAGAAAAAACTTTTTCACCAAGAGAGTTGTGAATCTGTGGAATTCTCTGTCTCAGAAGGCAGTGGAGGCCAATTCTCTGGATGCTTTCAAGAGAGAGTTAGACAGAGCTCTTAAAGATAGCGGAGTCAAGGGATATGGGGAGAAGGCAGGAACGGGGTACTGATTGTGGATGATCAGCCATGATCACAGTGAATGGCGGTGCTGGCTCGAAGGGCCTATTCGTGCACCTATTATCTAAAAGCAACTTATATGTTTTGAAGGGATACTTTAATCCAATGTCTTCAGTGATATTCCAAGAATTACAAGTTTAGTGCATGGAATTAGAAGTCAGAAGAAAGAATTGGTCAAACCTTGGTCAGGCAAAGAGGTGCTGTATCACAATGGTTTTATATCAAGTACCATGCAATCGTTTGCAGTACAAGTTAGTTGATGAGAATTTCAATGAAATTGTTCAACAAATGAATTAACATCTGATATAGCATGCAAGATATCCTTTGCTATAATAATAAATATCACTTTGGCTTCAAAGACAACTAATTTTGTAAGTCAGTAACCACTACATAACTTGTTAATATAGAGAGATTTATGGGTTAAGGAGAGCTAAGCAGCCAAACAGAGTAGGCAATAGTAGACATTAAATGTAGGATGCTGGCAATCTGCCAACACATGGAGCAGCTGCTGCGAGCCCTCAGCAAAGGCCTTCACACACCATGGCAGCAATGAGGCAGTTCTATGCCCCACTTCTCAGTACTGATCCACCGCACAACTTGCCGCAGCCCACTCCGCATCTGCCCCCTCAGTTAGCCATTACACCTGTATCTGTACCACAATTCACTGAAACATGCAATGGTCAAAACACTTTAACTATTATATTTCTGCTGCAGCACATCAGAAAAAGCAACAGGGAGGACAGACGTTCATACAAGGTTCCCCGCACAAGTAAATACCTCCATGTATGTAATTCTATAATAACCTTCTTGAGTGGTAATTCCTTTAGTTCTATCATTCCTTGGAACACATTCTGAATACTAAGCTACAATACTACAAGTTGCCGGTTTACAGGATCGGTTTAGTGATGAAGCCATTATAGGATATGGGCCAGGAGGCAGTGAAGATCTGGAATCGCGTGAATGACAGACATTTTAAAAAAAGGTAATCCATCAGAATTGAGGGTAGCATGTTGATATTTCACATTTGCTGAAATGGATGCAATCATATAAATTAAAAAGCTTATGATTGTTAGCTGCATATTTATTTTATGTAATGCATTTAATCTAATGCATTGTTGTATGTAAATAGATATTGCTGGTAAAAATTAATATGTAGTTAGTAGTAACTAACTGCCATAGAGGGAGTGCAGAGAAGGTTCACCAGACTGATTCCTGGGATGTCAGGACTGTCTTATGAAGAAAGACTGGATAGACTCGGTTTATACTCTCTGGAATTTAGGAGATTAAGAGGGGATCTTATAGAAACTTACAAAATTCTTAAGGGGTTGGACAGGCTAGATGCAGGAAGATTGTTCCCGATGTTGGGGAAGTCCAGGACAAGGGGTCACAGCTTAAGGATAAGGGGGAAATCCTTTAAGACCGAGATGAGAAAGACTTTCTTCACACAGAGAGTGGTGAGTCTCTGGAACTCTCTGCCACAGAGGGTAGTTGAGGCCAGTTCATTGGCTATATTTAAGAGTGAGTTGGATGTGGCCCTTGTGGCTAAGGGGATCAGAGGGTATGGAGAGAAGGCAGGTACGGGATACTGAGTTGGATGATCAGCCATGATCATATTGAATGGCGGTGCAGGCTCGAAGGGCTGAATGGCCTACTCCTGCACCTAATTTCTATGTTTCTAACCTGCGTGAGAGTTTATTGCTTTTAACTTTAAAAAGCAGCAAAATAAATATGGATGTGAAAGTACACCATAAGGCATGACTCTTGATGAATGCTTGTACCAGCTACAGTTCTTAGTTGAGTGTTGACCAGCTTTAATACAGGATTTCTTGCTCCTAGCTCTATCTCAATTATTTGTCTTCATAAACAGCAGCACAAAACAGTCTATAGATGACGTAACTATCTCTCGTCTATCCCTTAAAAGCATAGTTCTCAATTTCTGCCAAATTATTTTACATTAACATGTCACATAGAAACATAGAAAATAGGTGCAGGAGGAGGCCATTCGGTCCTTCGAGCTAGCACCGCCATTCATTGTGATCATGGCTGATCATCCCCTATCAATAACCCGTGCCTGCCTTCTCCCCATATCTCTCGACTCCACTAGCCCCTAGAGCTCTATCCAACTCTCTCTTAAATCCATCCAGTGATTTGGCCTCCACTGCCCTCTGTGGCAGGGAATTCCATAAATTCACAACTCTCTGGGTAAAAAAGTTTTTTCTCAGCTCAGTCTTAAATGACCTCCCCTTTATTCTAAGACTGTGGCCCCTGGTTCTGGGCTCACCCAACATTGGGAACAATTTTCCTGCATCTATCTTGTCCAGTCCTTTTATAATTTTATATGTTTCTATAAGATAACCCCTCATCCTTCCAAACGCCAGTGAATGCAAGCCAAGTATTTTCAATCTTTTCTCATATGACAGTCCCGCCATCCCAGGGATCAATCTCGTCACCATTGATATCCATTTTTGCTATTCCTTTTCATGCATAATTTGGGTTTCAGTGCTATACCAAAAGAATGCTACTTTGTTAGGTTGATATACTTCCAAAGAAAAATATATCTGGATATTCAAAAAGACAAACAATATTGTGGCACAATTGAACAAGAGCAGGATGTCCTTGAGGAGTGCTAGTGAAATTCATCCCTCAAGCAACTTCGCCAAAAACAGACTCAAATGGCCTTCATTTTCATTTGGTGTTCGTGGGACAATGCTGAACTCAAATTAGCTGCAATGTCTACGTGCAATGCAAAAGAAAATAAACTTTGAAAAGAATGAATAGCCTTCATTGTATATGAAATGATTGAGGATGTCTTGAAAACATGTAGCATCTTGATATATTTGCTTTATTTTTTTCCTTCTTTGCCATCCAATTTGTGCTCAGTCATCAACTCTGTGCTTCTTGTGCCAGCATGCTGCTGCAAATGAAAAAGATTCAAAGCACTAAATGTTATAGATAAGAATGTCTATTCTCATGAGATTTCCTGCCTAGATATGTGCAGCAGTTCAGATAATTTTAAATTCTAACAGTACTGGCTGGAGAAACATTGAGTGCTAGGAGCCTGATCCATATTGATTTTTGCCAGTAAACTTCTGACATACAGACCTTGCCCAAATATACTGATTGTGACTGTGAAATGTAAGCAGTTGACATAGGCATCTCCAAAGCTGTCATATTCAAAATGGTATACTGTATTCCACATGGGGCCAAACCATTGACCTATACAGATTCACTATTACCACCTGAGGCTTATGTTGTTTGCTACCGTCTTCAAATGGTATTGTTATTGGTTCCCTTCTCTATTGCTGTCAGATGTTGCACACTAATCATTTCAATGAATTACATATTCAACACCCCTCTGTCTTTTTTCAGTGTTGAAGTGCAATCTTGATAGACATATGAAAATCCTCCCTCCTATGACACAAGACTTGTAGCCAGATCCAATAACCTGATTGCAAACCTGAAATCCTTACAAATGATTTATGTTTCCATTTCTTAGCATTAAAGCATAGAATGTTGGTCACAATATGCTACACATTCTTGGCAAAATATTATATCTTATATGATGGACCAGAGTGAAGGAATAAATAAGCTTTTGCAGATATTTAATATAATATTTATTAAATCATTCAAGGGATAGAAGTGGGGCAAATAATCTAGGAATATTTGACAATAACACAAATGTTCATGCAAGGATTATAAATTGGGATAATGGTTTGCGGGACATTGCAAAGCTATTTTGATTGTTAATTTAAGTTTTAACTGACTTTGATTTGTTTTATTTCAGCGATTTTTATTTAGCCCTAATACAACATTCAACACAAGACTTAACAACAGATTAATGACAACAAAAAAGATGAACTTTCCAGTCCATGCATAAAAAGGTCAATAGTTTGGGATATGATATAATTCACTATATTCTGACTAAAATTTAGCTGAGCCCTCTGGAACTTAACACTATCAAACATAATTCAATTTGTGCAGTAGGTACGAGTTTTCCCCTGTAAAGTCAATGCATTGGGAAATGAAAAAATGACTGCGGGTCCACCACAATATGAATGCAGCTGTGGACCCAGGGAGACCAAGACCAAAGCACCACAGGATTTGACGCAAAAATATGAATGACCCAGCTCACTTCATTCAGGTGCCCTGCAAATCTGATACTATTATTTTACTTCTTCCAGCTATGACATGAAGCATATGGAAGGAAGTTAGGGTGTGGAGCCCCGAGTATATACAATTGATGGGTAAAAATAAAGCACAAATCTATTGATCACTTTGGGATATTAACATTTAGCTATATCTTTGTTGACTATCTAAATGTGCACAAGTAATTCTCCATATGGCATTGGATAATCATTCAGCAGAGGGAAAGAATGGGATTCAAAGTATGGATGGTTGATTAGTTAGATGGGCAGACAGTGTTTGGACAGTGTGCTGAAGATTTAACAAAAAAAAACTAAAATACAGTGAACAAAACTTAAAATGATAAAGATCCACATGTTATAATAAAAAATAATAATAATCTGATGTTTGTTCTCATATTTGATCTGAAAACTCAAGTCATAGCTCCATCATAAATTTCATCAGGTTCACCAACCTGCTGCTGCAACTTTGGTGAAGTGCCGCGCCTGTGCCTACTGGTTCTATTCAATCAGTGAATTACTTCTGCTATCTCTTTCCATAATGGTACTTATGATATTTTCAGAATTTACATTTAGGAATTTACGTTAATCATTTTCAGGTAAATAGACCATCCTGGAAATCACTGACTTGCCCATTCTTCCTGAATGAATATGGAGAAATTATTCACACCATATTAACCTCCCTGGATTATTATCTTGCTTCTATAATGTACGGAAAATGTATTATTGAGCAAAGAAAGGGGAATACAATGGTGAAGAAAATGGATATGGCTTAAAATAGGTTGCGGATTCGCTCTAACCTGTTTAATGCTAACAGCAAACACCAATTTTAGTTCCTTGGTGTCCCAAATCAATTATAACTAGCATTATTATATTGTACAGAAGACAACGTACTAGATTGTGGAAAACAATTTTGACATTGCTATTTCTGATTAATGCAATTTATAGCATGCCTCTATAGTTTTAGTTACTTGAATATTGTTTTGCATTGAGCTGTAAATCAATATATAAGAATTTCACAAAGAAAAAATACTAGTATCAAATAGTTGCAATTCTAGCCAGAATTACTTCATAGATTTTAAAATAATGTTTTGCGAGTTATCAGGGTATCCACAAAACTAACACTTTTCCAAGATTTAAAGGATTTAATTGCCAATTACCCTTATATCACACACATGCAGCACCAGCATTTCAGTATAGCCAAATTATCTCCCTGCTTTGCTACGATTACAGCAACTCTGAATATCTATAAAAGTACTTTACTGTTTCACTGAATCTGTTTTAATAAGTAAACCTTTCTGATATCCCATCACTTTATAAATGGTTCAACATGCATGCAACTGCAAATCACAATAAAACAAACCAATATTTCTATTATAATAGATGAGAAAATGAAGTTAATTTCTTCATTTTTCACAATAGTCAGAACAATACATTTTCATGCAATTTTTAAATCTGCGTTCATCTATTGAGCTCAGAGTTATTATAATGTACATGGCAATTCCAATAAATTGCTAACTTGCATAAACATGCTCTCCAACACGCAACTTGCTGTTACATGAAGGTAAATGGTACTTGAGTATACATTATATTAAACATGCAACTGTCACAGATGATGTACGTACTGCATATCTAATCCCCAATTGCTAGCCAAATTACAATATTTCAAATACTTATCAAGCGACAAAATGCTTTTGGATTTCCTGAGATTGTGAAAGTTGTTATGAAAATGCAAGTATTTTTCTTGCTACATCAAATAGAACCACAATAATTAAGAGCTTCAAAAACATAAAATGCTGGGAACAAATGTAGTTGCTGGAAATCTAGAACAAACATGAATGCTGGAAATGCCCAGAAGCTCAGCTAGTTCCCGGCAACTGGGCCTGGGCTGGAGCAAAGCCTGGAACTGGAGTGAGGGCCGAGCCCAGGACTTGGGCCAAGAAAGAAGCCGCCGGTGGAACCAAGGATGAGCCTCAGCCCAGGGTCAGGGACGGTGAAGTCGGAACCTGCACTGGAGCCCAGGCGGCGGCCGGACTAACGGCTGGAGGCTGCCGCTGGAACCAAGGACGAGCCTGGGTCTACGGCCAGGGCCGGGTCGAGTACGAGAACCAGGCCCAGTTCCAGGCCCTGCCGCTGCTCTATGACCTGGGTAGGTCCTGGGGCAGGGAATGGGAGTGAGGGGAGGAGGATGAGGGAAATGAGGAGGAGGGAGATGGGGTGGAGGAGGGAGATGCCCCCCTCCCTATCTACCCCCCTCCCTCTCCTCCCCTCCTCCCTCTCGATCCCCTACCCCACCCCTCCCTACTCCACTCCCCTCCCTACCCCCTCCCTTTCTAGGGATTGAAGAGGGAGGGTGAAGAGGAGGAGGGAGTGCTGGAGGATGAGGAGAAATGAGCCGGGCCTGTGCAGTTGGGGGCTATAAGCGAGTGGTGCAATATTGCGTTGGGGAACGACTTGCGTTGGGGGAACGGGTGAGTGGTGGAATCTTGTCTCGGGGGGCAGACCCAACTGGTCTGTATTTGGTTTAGTATATACTAAATACCAAGTTAATACCACAGGCCAATGGCCAGAACAAATTTGGTCAGTCATGACACAACGGAGAAGACTGGTGACCTGAATCTAATATAAAATCCAAAAGGTTTCAACATTTGCAGATGAACATGAGGTGCTGTATCTTATCATTGGAATTGCATTAAAGGCCTAAGACAGAAGTCTGAGTGGGAGTGACAGATGACAGAGCTCAAAATGACCCCGAGTGATGAATGGCGGTGTTGTGGCAGGAGATCATCTCCATTCAATTTTTGTAGTGTACAAGAGGCCTACGCATCTGAACATTCTACACATAATCCTGTATCTGTACACTGAGAGAGGCTCGATTGTAATCACGTATAGCGTTTTCGCTGACTGGATAGCATGCAACAAAAGAAGCTTTTCACTCTACCTTGGTACACATGACAATAATAAACTAAACACAACTATAGTCAAGAATGTTTTATTGTCATGTCCCAGATTATTATTATTTTTATATATATATATAATATATATATACACACACAAAAAACAAACAGTAGTGCAATAATAATAATAATAATAATAATAATAATAATCTATTGTAGTTCAGAACATATTTGAGGTTGTAGTGTTTAATAGGCTGATGGCTGCAGGGAAGAAGCTGTTCATGAACCGGGATGTGTTAAAGAAGGAACTGCAGATGCTGGAGAATCGAGGGTACACAAAAGGCTGGAGAAACCCAGCGGGTGCAGCAGCATCTAAGGAGCGAATGAGATAGGCGACGTTTCGGGTCGAGACCCTTCTTCAGACTGGTCAGGGATCAGGGAAACGAGAGATATAGACGGTGATGTGGAGAGATAAAGAACAATGAATGAAAGATATGCAATTCCTTGATCTCACCATCTCTATTGCAGGTGATACACTCCTGACCGACATCCACTACAAACCAACTGACTCCCACAGCTACCTGGCCTACTCTTCCTCCCACCCTGCTTCCTGTAAGGACTCCATCCCCTATTCCCAATTCCTCCGTCTACACCGCATCTGCTCCCAGGATGAGGTGTTCCACACCAGGTCATCACAAATGGCCTCATTTTTCAGAGAACGAGATTCCCCTCCTCCACTATTGATGAGGCTCGCACCAGAGTCTCCTCCATACCCCGCAACACTGCCCTCTCTCCCCATTCCCCCACTCGCAAACATGGCAGAGTCCCCCTGGTCCTCACCTTTCACCCCACCAGCCGGCAAATACAACACATAGTCCTCCGCCAGTTTCGCCACCTCCAACGTGACCCCTCCACTTGCCACATCTTCCCATCTCCCCCCCTGTCTGCCTTCCGCAAAGACCGCTCCCTCCCCGACTCCCTTGTCAATTCTTCCCTTCCCTCCCGCTCTACCCCTTCCCGGGGCACTTTCCCTTGCAACAGCAAGAAATGCTACACTTGTCCCTTCACCTCCCACCTCCACTCCTTTCAGGGACCCAAGCAGTCCTTCCAGGTCCGACAGAGGTTCACCTGCACCTCCTCCAACCTCATCTACTGCATCCGCTGCTCCAGATGCCAGATGATCTATATCGGTGAGACCAAGCGGAGGCTTGGCGATCATTTCGCCGAACACCTCCGCTCGGTCCGCAAAAACCAACCCGACCTCCCGGTCGCTCAGCACTTCAACTCCCCCTCCCATTCCGTATCCGACCTCTCGGTCCTGGGCCTCCTCCATGGCCAGAGTGAGCAACACCGCAAGTTGGAGGAACAGCACCTCATATTCCGCTTGGGGAGTTTGCATCCTTTGGGCTTGAACATTGAATTTTCTCAATTCTGTTAACCCCTGCTGTCTCCTCCCCCTCCCACCTCGCCCTCAGCCCTCGGGCCCTGGCATTCCCTCTATCTCTATCTCCCTCCCCCACCCTAGTCGCACTAGCTTCTCATTTTCACACCACAAACAGCTTACAATGGCTTGTTCCCTTTATCATCAATACTTTTTTGCATATCTTTCATTCATTGTTCTTTATCTCTCACATCACCGTCTATATCTCTCGTTTCCCTGATCCCTGACCAGTCTGAGGAATGGTCTCGACCCGAAACGTCGCCTATCTCCTTCGCTCCTTAGATGCTGCTGCACCCGCTGAGTTTCTCCAGCTTTTTGTGTAACCCTCGATTCTCCAGCATCTGCAGTTTCTTTGTTAACAGCTTACAATGGCTTGTTCCCTTTATCATCAATACTTTTTTGCATATCTTTCATTCATTGTTCTTTATCTCTCCACATCACCGTCTATATCTTTTGTTTCCCTGATCCCTGACCAGTCTGAAGAAGGGTCTCGACCCGAAACGTCGCCTATCTCCTTCGCTCCTTAGATGCTGCTGCGCCCGCTGAGTTTCTCCAGCCTTTTGTGTACCCCCTGAACCGGGACGTTACAGTTTCGCTATAGCACACTATTCCAGGCAATACACTGATGAATGTCTTCTACATCCCTTATGTGTTTGGTGATCAGAACTGTACACAATACTCATGGTGTGGTTTATCCATTGTTTTGGTAAAATTGCCAAATGATGTCCCAACTCTTATACTCAATTAAACAAAAGCAAATTTGAGGGAGTGAGCCTCAATATTGATGATATTGTTGCCATCACAGACATGTTGTTGAGGGAATGTGGTGATGAGCATTTGAAGGCACTGGGCCTGTACGCAGAATTTGATTAGTACAGGTGTCAGGGGTTATGGGGCAAAGGCAGGAGAATGGGGTTCTTCTTCTTCTTGCGTATGGCATGCACAGCCTAAAGTTGTCGGACAACTTGTTCTATTTGATCTTATTTGATTGTGCACGTCGGGCTGATTGCATTTGTCGAAACAGGGTGGACCACGTGAAGGTTGCAATCTCCCACCCCAGATTGGGGTTGAGTGGGAAAGATACATCAGCTATGATTAAATGGCAGGGTAGACTTGATGGCCTTATTCTGCTCCTTGGCAGCTCAAAGCTCCGATGCAGGATATAAAAGGGAAGTGTAATACTGCTGATCAGGGAGAGCATTAAGGGCCTGTCCCACGAGCGTGCGACTCCATGCGGCAAGCGCGACCTAACGTGGTCGCTTGAGCCGTACGGCCTTGCGGGGTCAGTCCCACTTCGATCGCCAGAGCCGTAAGGAGTTGTGTGGAGCTGGTCCCGACATCACGCGGGGCTCCGAAAAACTGACCGTTCAAAAATTACGCGCAGCAACGGCCTGCCGGCCCACAGCCGACTCAACGTCATACGCACCGCCTCGACGGGCGTGCGCAGCTTCTTGACGCCGTACACAGCATCTTGATGCCGCACGTCACGCATGAACTTCCCGCGGACTTCACGTCACTCACTCCACCTCCGCGCGGCTCCCGGTTTGGTTTCGCTCGCCACATGCAGACGCATGCTGGTGGGACCGGCCCTGTACGAGGATCACTCAACCTCTGCACGGAGCCCGCTTCCGGTTTGGTCGCGCTTGCCGCATGCAGGTCGCATGCTCGTGGGACAGGCCCTTTAATGGTATATATCATTACTGTCATGTGTAATGAGATAGTGAAAAAATGTTTTGTGCGCTATCCAGACAGTTCATACAGTACAAAGTTCAACAGGTAGTGCAAAAGAGAAATTAAAAAGAATTGCAGTATAAAAGCTGAATAGAAAGTAGATATAAAAAATCCAAGGACCTCAACAGGGTAGAACGGAAAATCGGGAATTCATCCTTAGCATGCGAGGTCCACTCAAGGGTCTATTGACAGCATGGAAGAAGTAGTTCCCGAATCTGGTGATACATACTTTTCAAACATTTGTATCTGCACAAGGAGAGTGAGGGGTGAAGGAATGCATGAGTTTGGTTTCTTATTATATTCAATGCTCTCCCTAGGTAGCATGAAATGTCAATGGAATCGATTGGGGTTGAGGAGGAAAGTGGGTGCAGGGAGAGCTGGTTTGCATGATGTGTTAGAGTGCATTCACATACTCTTGTGGTCTTGGGCAGATCAATTGCCATCCCAAGCTGTGATGTATCCAGATAGGATGCTTTCTATGTAGAAATTGGTAGGGGCCATTGGAGACATGCCCAATTTCCTTCTGCGGAAGTACAAGCATTGATGTATTTCCTTGGTCCTAGCGTCAATGTGGTTGAACCAGAACAAACAATTGGTCATATGTACACAGACACATGAAGTTCTCCACTTCAGCACTATATCCTGAAGTCAATTACTTATTTTGTTTTACTAATATTGAGCTGCCGAGTACAAAGTGGTGATAGAAAGCCAAGTTGCATGGTGTCAACAACAACCTTTCTCTCAATGTCTTTAAGCACAACTCCAACATACAATTAAAAATGGTTTATTTTATTGGTAGACAAGAAACTATAGATACTGGAATCTGGAGCAAGGAAAAAAAACTGCAAGAGGAACCCAGCATCTGTGGGCTTGAGCAGCTGAGTCCTTCCTAGTTTGCTTTTTGCTCCACTTTATGGTGCCCATCTACCAGCCTAAATGCCCAGTTGCACCATGGTTATTAAGGGATTGGACACGCTAGAGACAGAAAACAAGTTCCCAATGTTGGGGAAGTCCAGAACCAGGGGCCCAAATTTAGGAATATGGGGTTGGCCCCATATTGAGGCAAAACTTTTTCATCCAGAGAGTTGTGAATCTGTGGAATTCTCTGCCTCGGAAGGCAGTGGGGGCCAATTCTCTGGATGCTTTCAAGAGAGTTAGATAGAGCTATTAAAGATAGCAGAGTCAAGGGATATGGGGAAAGGCAGGAATGGGTTACTGATTGTGGATGATCGGCCATGATCACAGTAAATGGCGGTGCTGGCTCGAAGGGCCGAATGGCCTACTCCTACACCTATTGTCTATTGAATTGCACTGCACTTACTTGCCTATGCTACTCTAACAGCACCTCCCACACACACACACTCAACCTCACTCACTATGAAGTGCAAGAGGAAAGGCATGTGGGAACATGACTACCTGCCTAGTAGACCACCCACCGTGCCCATTAAAGGTCAGAAATATTTCAATCTTGGAAGTATACTGCTGATCTTTCATCACAAAATCCTCGAGCCCCAATGGTAGTACCTCCACCTTCTCCAGGCAATAAAAATGAGTTATAAATATCAGCAACATCACATCCAATAAAATTAACACATCATATTCATATTAATAATTGTAATATTAATAAGAGTTAATGTATATCAATGGTCTTGCATTAGCTCAAATGAAATGTCATTAACCAGACATTAATTGTTTATCTTTCCACAGATGTTGGTTGTTCTTCCCAACATTTCTAGCATTTTCTACTTTTATTTATTGATAAAGAATAAACCCGTCCAGAGCAGAGTCCACCCTCGCTGCCTGAATGAGTGATTGTACTCTCAGAAGATACAGATGCTTATATGAATTTGCATTATTTTTCTAGTATGTTATTTCCTATAGCTATCTTAACTTACTGATTCCCTGAGGTGCTTTTTTAAAATTTTATTTCTGCAATTAAGAAAGAGTTTGTAAAAAAAAAAAAACACATGAAGGAGTTGTTTTTACCGTTACAAGAGCTCTGAAAGAAACAGGGAATTTGAGTATAAGCTGCAGTGACAAAAAAATATATTACTGGATGGTTGAAATGGTACAAGAAGAAAGAAAGCCATCAGGGAAATCAGCAGGCACCATAGACAGACTGGCAACACCCATCATTATGCAACCAACAATTACAATAGGAATGAATGAACTTTCTTGACATGTACAAAGGGAAATTAAATAACACAAGGGAGAAAGATTAAGATAGTTATGCTGAAACAATTGGATTAATTCAAATTTTGCGAAGCATAAACATTGTCATAGATGAATGGCCTGCTTCTGCTTACTTCCACCACATTTCAGTGGGCTCTGAGGTACACACTGAGTCCTGTGCACAATCCGCAGACTGCCAAAGACGCTTGGCAGGGCAGAGGGGCTGTCTCAATTATTGTACATTCTTTCCATTATGTGCACTTGGCCTCCAAGTGCTTTCAGACATATTCAAACTTCTCAGTGTGTTTCCAGATGCTGTCTTGCCAATTTGAGAAGGTTTTGCTCAAAGATTCACACGTTAGACAAGGCTGTTTTGTTTTCCAGCAAAATTTCAAGGATATCCTTAAAGTGTTTCTAAAAAATACTTGTAAACTATTTACAAGTATTAAGCTTGTTGTTGCCTGGGAAATAATAGTAACATTCCTTAATCAATTCTGCAGGGCAATGTGATGGATTTTGCAAAAGCATCATCGGTGGTTCTTTTCTAGTAAGTTGTACCTGCAGCAGTCAAAATTGTGTTCTTAAACCATGAGCTTACTACCTGCTTTTAGGTATTTGCCAATGAATACTTTTACTCTAGATTGATGGCTATGTTGACACATCTGTAAATTTTCATTAGCCCCACAGACAAAAAAAAGTCTTATGGTGGATAAATGTCTAAAGAAATTCTCATTTCAAAAATACCCAAACAGTGGCATTAAAATTAGAAGAAAACTGATTATTAAGGGGAGTTTGCCACCAACCTGTATTCAGCAATAGTGAACAAAATTTAATGCAATGCTCTGGAACGATTAGTCACAGCACAGAAACAGGCCTTTCAGTCCAACTTTCTCATGCCAAACAAGATGTCCCATCGACACTCGTCCCACCTGCCTGCATTTCAAGGTCAGTTTATTGTCACATGTACCAATTAAGGTACAGTGAAATTCAAATTACCATACAGTCATACTAAAAACAAAAGCAACAAGACACACAACTACATAAAAGTTAACATAAACATCCATCACAGCAGATTCCCCATGTTCCTCACTGTGAAGGAAGGCAATAAAGTCCAACCTTCATCCTCTTTTATTCTCCCGCAGTCGGGGCAGTCGAACCATCTGCAGTCGGGACGATAGAAGCTCTTGCAGCCGGCAGTCAAAACCCCCGCTTCGGGACGGACGAAGCTCCTGCGGCTTGGAGTGCCCAAAGTCGGTCTCCAACCAGAGACCGCAAGCTCCGTGATGTTAGTCCCGCAGGCTCCCGTGGTGGAGCTCAGAGGTCGATCCCTGGCAAAGGGATCGTGAACTCCATGATGTTAAAGTCCGCAGACACACGCGGCGGAGCTGTCGAAATCGGTCTCTAGCAAAGGCCGCCAACTCCTCGATGTTAGGCCAAGGTGTGAACGGAGATACGATACGGGAAAAAAAATGCATCTCCATTGAGGTAAGAGATCAGAAAAGTTTCCAAATCCCCATATAAAACAAGCTAAAGAGCACTAAAAACATACATTGAACACATACAACCAAACAACAAAAGAAAGAAGGAACAGACAGATTGTTGGCAAGGCAGCCATTGCTGGCGCCACCTGGTACATTTTGCTCATATCTCACTAAACTAATCATTGTCTCTGCCTGTTCGTGCCCCACCGAACACATTTCTACATACCTTGACGCCATCCTATCCCCCTTTGTTAAATCCCTCCCCACCTATGTTCAAGACGCCTCAGACACTCTCCGTCGGCTCCATGCATTCCATTCTCCAGGCCCCCATCCTCTCATCTTTACCATGGACGTCCAGTCACTCTACACCTCCATCCCCCACCAGGACGGTCTCAAAGCCCTCCGGTTCTTCCTCGACCAGAGGAGCAACCCATACCCGTCCACTGACACCCTCCTCCGCCTAGCGGAGTTGGTCCTTACCCTCAATAACTTCTCTTTTGATTCCTCCCATTTCCTCCAAACACAAGGCGTAGCTATGGGCACACGCATGGGCCCCAGCTACGCTTGCCTCTTTGTTGGTACGTCGAACAATCCATGTTCTCGGCGTACCAGGGCCCCATCCCCGACCTCTACCTCCGTTACATCGACGACTGCTTTGGTGTCACCTCCTGCACCCACACACAACTGACTGACTTCATTCATTTCACCACCAACTTCCATCCGGCACTCAAATACACTTGGACCATTTCCGACATTTCCCTACCATTCCTTGACCTCACCATCTCTATTGCAGGTGATACACTCCTGACCGACATCCACTACAAACCAACTGACTCCCACAGCTACCTGGACTACTCTTCCTCCCACCCTGCTTCCTGTAAGGACTCCATCCCCTATTTCCAATTCCTCCGTCTACGCCGCATCTGCTCCCAGGATGAGGTGTTCCACACCAGGTCATCACAAATGGCCTCATTCTTCAGAGAACGGGGATTCCCCTCCCCCACTATTGATGAGGCTCGCACCAGGGTCTCCTCCATACCCCGCAACACTGCCCTCTCTCCCCATTCCCCCACTCGCAAACAGGGCAGAGTCCCCCTGGTCCTCACCTTTCACCCCACCAGCCGGCAAATACAACACATAGTCCTCCTCCGCCAGTTTCGCCACCTCCAACGTGACCCCTCCACCTGCCACATCTTCCCATCTCCCCCCCGTCTGCCTTCCACAAAGACCGCTCCCTCCGCAACTCCCTTGTCAATTCTTCCCTCCCCTCCTGCACTAACCGAAAGAAATGCAACACTTGTCCCTTCACCTCCCCCCTCCACTCCTTTCAGGGACCCAAGCAGTCCTTCCAGGTCCGACAGAGGTTCACCTGCACCTCCTCCAACCTCATCTACTGCATCCGCTGCTCCAGATGCCAGATGATCTATATCGGTGAGACCAAGCGGAGGCTTGGCGATTGTTTCGCCGAACACCTCCGCTCGGTCTGCAAAAACCAACCCGACCTCCCGGTGGCTCAGCACTTCAACTCCCCCTCCCATTCCGTATCCGACCTCTCGGTCCTGGGCCTCCTCCACGGCCAGAGTGAGCAACACCGCAAGTTGGAGGAACAGCGCCTCATATTTCGCTTGGGGAGTCTGCATCCTTTGGGCTTGAACATTGAATTTTCTCAATTCTGTTAACCCTTGCTGTCTCCTCCCCTTCCCACCTCTCCTTCAGCCCTCGGGCCCTGGCATTCCCTCTATCTCTATCTCCCTCCCCCACCCTAGTCGCACTAGCTTCTCATTTTCACACTACAAACAGCTTACAATGGCTTGTTCCCTTTATCATCGATACTTTTTTGCATATCTTTCATTCATTGTTCTTTATCTCTCCACATCACCGTCTATATCTCTCGTTTCCCTGATCCCTGACCAGTCTGAAGAAGGGTCTCGACCCGAAACGTCGCCTATCTCCTCCGCTCCTTAGATGCTGCTGCACCCGCTGAGTTTCTCCAGCTTTTTGTGTAACCCTCAATATAGGTCAGCCTCTCAAATCCTGGCAACATCCATGTAACTCTTCTTTGCACTCTTTCCAGCTAACAACACTCTTCCTATAGCAGGGTGAACAAAACTGACACCATACTCCAAATGCAGCCTCACCAATATATTGTACAGCTTTAACATAACATCCCAACTTTTATATTCAAAACTCTGACTGATGAAGGCCAATGTACCAAAAGCATACTTGAACACCCTATCAACCTGTAACGCAATTTTCAAGGAACTAAAATTTCTTCCATAAACTCACAACTCACATGTCAAACACACACCTGAAAATCCACAGGAGCAATCCTGGGGAAATGCTGATAAACAAGTACAAATTATGAGTTGGAATTCAGAGCCCAACTTTCATCTTCATAACAAGACATGTTCAGGTGGTATATCAGTAGAAAACAGTTATAAGCAGTGTGACTGTTTTATATAGTCATTTGTGCACTGTATACATATATGAGACAGTGAACATAACACAGCAGACGATGATCTTATTATATCAACTGTAATATTATATCCAAAATGAATGACACTCGTCACCCAGAACAATTCTGGCATTGTAACCTACTACTCCTCTCAGCTCATGGGTGAGGGGATGGTTTTTAGTAAATGCTATATTGTGCAAAGAAAGAACCAAATAATCTTACTATGCTGTGTCACCTCAAGGTCAAAAATTCACATTTGTAATTTACCTTTACTGACCTTGAAGCCACACACTGCTCAGCAGCCATTAAGGCACCATTATAGAATGGTTACTGTTTTAATGATGAACACCTGGCAGCCTATTTGCACACAGCTGTGTGATAACAATCAATTAACCTGTTATTCAGATAACGACTTTGAGATAAATATTGATTAGGGTGCCAGCAAAAACTCACCTGCCCTTTTTTTTGAATTTTTGAATATAGCTCTGGAATCTTTCACCTTACTTGAAAATGTTGGCAGCACTTCAAGAATCTTGTTGGAATGAATTAATTTGTAAGAATTGAAGTTCATAAATAAAATGTTATAACCAAAAACTAATACAGCTGCATTGAAAATGTTTAAAAGGAGTTAAACTATGCTACTAAATCGGTGTCTTACCAGCAGAATTAATAGTTAGTTTGTTATGAACCAGGTGAAGGTAAAGAATGTTTTGTTATCTGAAAAAGTCTTCAAATTGACTACAAATTGTTAGAATGGCTGTGCGAGTGGCCCACGAGTGACCCCGAGTTTTCATCGTGGTGATCACGTAGCGGAACATGTTTGATTTTTCTGTTCAAGTTATGGAAAGTTGGTAGTGGCCCGTGCGTTTATCATTACTCGTGAGTCTACCATTATAATCTGTTCTTTTGCTCGAGTGTGGAAACAGGGACCTCTCTGGCGAGACCCTTCTTCAGACTTACCCGAAATGCCACACCTTCCTCCAGAGATGCAAGTTACTCAGCATTTTGTGTCATCTTCGTTTCTGCGATGATCTGCCACTTGTCCTATTACATTTGGTTCATATCCCTGTAAATCTGTCCTATCCATGCTGTAACTGAGGGACAGGCCAGCATCTCTGGAGAATGGGAAACGGGTCGAGAACCTACTTCAGACTCTCCAGAGATCCCGATGAGCTTAGTCCAGTTTGGTGTCGGTGACGGGGAGCCCTCGTCTACCCGGTCAGTACACACACTGATCCGCCCTTTGTGTGAGTGCTCAAAAGGAACAGCAATAGGCCATGAACAGCACCACCCCCTGATTTATTTTCATTAAAACGTCTTCTCCCCCCCCCCCCCCCCACCACCTTAAACCTATGACCTCTGTTTTTGATTCCCCTACTCTGGGCAATCGATTCTACATCTACCCAAATTATTCCTCTCATGATCTCATGTTAGATCACCCCTCATCCTCTCATCCTCATGCGTACCAAGGAATAGAGTCCCAGCCTGCTCAACCTCTCCTGAAAGCTCAGGCCCTTGAGTCCTGGCAACATCCTAGTAAATCACCCTTGGCTTATTTCATGCATATCCTGTCCATATGAAAAGTTGATAATAGTTAATTATTATCTTAAACATGAGTTTCAAAATTACTTGTCATGGGTAAATAAACAATGGATCCATCAGGGTGTTTGACCTGATCTTACTCCCAACTCTGCCAGGCAGGGGCCCCTGTAATGCTCTGACTAGCTGATGTCCAAAATGGAACTTTGACTTCCATCCCAATCCTCAACAACTTAGCTGATCACCACTCCCATTTTCAAAAACCCTTCATCTTTCAGCCCTAATCTTGGAGACTTCATCCCACCTTTCAGACCCAACTTACATGCAAACCATTGCATCCAGCTATTTGCTACTCAATGAACTGAATCCATGTCTCAGTTGTCCAATGGTCCCCAACCCTCTTTTTCACATCCGTATTCCCAGATCTAGCTTTGGCAATGCAGTTTCTACCCAAACAGTTGTATCTGTGGCCTTGGGTCTTAAGTCACATAAATTAACCAATTGGGCAAATAACCTAATCCATCATTTGGTACAATGCTGCTCTGGCCATTCTGCTCACCCAATTTGACATTATAGGTTCATAAATTCATGTGTTAAAAATTATAGGTTCACAAATTTCTACTGCATATAACATGAGACTTGTAAGATATCATGTACAGTAAAATGCCTATACATTTACTAAAATAATATACAGATATGCACAACATTTTTCCTATGAAACTCCTGCTACTTTGAAAGTACTCTAAGGAATACATCAAGAAAACACATTGGCCCTGACCAGGATAGCCTAATTATGCTAATTGCTTCATACCCGCACTTTATTTATGCTAAGTAGCTCAGATAAATAAAATGAAATTGCTTTGGGTCTAATTTTATTCATTTTTAATGCAAAATAGCTTGTGTTTGTTATGTGTAAACTGAGCTATTTACATTAAATTCCACAGGTAATTGCCATTTGCCTGCACATTTATTGGTTTCTGCACTGAGCTCAAGACAAAGTCCATCTGTTTTATGATGAAACTGTTTGCATTACTTGGATTACAAATCAGACAAATGATGCCGTAATTGTTCATGTATCTGGCATGACAGTTCCAATGTGATGCCTGCAAAATGTGTAAATTTAACTTGGGCTTCCTGAATATAAAATTTCTTAACAGAATTAGTGAAAACAATATGAGAAAAAGAAATGATTCGGCATGCAGTTAAACAGGATTGTTTTCATCAGGCAGTTAGACAATTCGCTAAACTACAATGCCTACCATGAAGTTCCTAGAGATCTGTCACTTACTTTTTGATTTTAGCAAAGATTAGAAACTAATCACGAATTGAAGACGTGTTGGATTGAGTAAATGGCAAACTAATATACAGAATTCTCTGGAAGCTCTAATTCAACACAGAATTATATCATTTAAAAAAAATAATAGTGTGAAATAATATGCACCTGATATGTTGAGGTAAGGAACACTGATCTCTTTTCAAAAGGGCGGCACAGTGGCGCAGCAGTAGGCTTGCTGCCTTACAGCACTTGCAGTGCCAGAGACCCAGGTTTGATCTCGACTACAGGTGCGGTTTGTACATTTTCTCCCAGATCTTCGGTTTCCTCCCATACTCCAAAGTTGTACAGGTATGTAGATAAATTGGCTTGGTAAATGTCAAAAACAATTCTCCCTAGTGTGTGTAGGATAATGTTAATATGAGGGGATCGCTGGTCTTCGCGGACCCGGTGGGCAGAAGGACCTGTTTCCGCGCTGTATCTCTAAACTAAACTAAACTAAAAGAAAATCGAATAGAAAATGTTTGAGCCGTGTGAACATGATACATAAGACCAAACAGGCAATTTACATAATACTAATGGAAGAAAAAGCAGTCTGTTTTACGCAGAGTGCGATCAGAAACTTGCTGTAGGTTTTGCTGTTTACGTTGCAACATTGGACGATTAGTAGAGTCCAGCAAGGATGGGTAAAGTTGTACCAATTCACCTTCACATACACAGGAAAATTCATGCTGAAGCACTGCGGCAGAATACACCTGCTACAATGTCTACTTTCCCACGTAGTTTAATGGAAGATATTGGCTGGGAAAGACAAAGGCGTATGTATTCTCAGATTATTGTTTAATTAGTGCATTTAAATGATTTTAGTGAGGCAGCAGAATGAACTGCTACATCACCATGCTATCCCTGCAATGGTAGATGACAAGCTTGAGTCGAGTAACAGTGCTCTCCACCCATCAGAGTTCCTCCCTGTGTTAGCTGGCGTAGCACCTGCAGCCCTGCGCAGAGAGCACCTAACCCACAGCCTGGTGAACAAAGCCTCAATGGACCCAAATCATACCCTACACAACCTTGCCCAGTACTCCAACCCGGATCGTCAACGCCTGCCCTCCCGGCGCCCCTTCTCTCGTCATGCTGCATCTCTTCGTAGCTCCGATTTCAACATGCTAAGAGCATGGAGAGCCTGCTGGCAGGACACCCAACATCCCGCCCAAATGACCGTCTACCCAAACACACTGTTGCCACCTGGTGCAGAACTGGTCCGCAGAGAGTGGGTTACACTGAATCGTCTGCGAACTGGTGTTGGGCGTTTCAATCATAACATGAAACGTTGGGGACTGCGCCCATCAGCAGCCTGTACTTGTGGACACCCCGACCAGACCGCACACCATGTAATCCACGACTGTCCCACCCTCAGCCCACCAGATACCACTACCATCGACCTGACCAACCCCAATCCTGACACAGTGAACTGGCTGCGACGCCTGAATCAAACTGTGTAACTGACTCATACGCAAGAAGAAGAAGAAGAACAGTGCTCTCTTAGGTTGAGGAGTTATCATTGTTTGTTCCTGCAGATGAGATAACACCTGATGGAAGATACAAAGCTAGAACTAGAATTTTCAAAACAAGAATTTTAAGATTTTGATTATGCAGTTTGCCACCCTCTGCTAACAACCTGCCCATACAAATAAAAATTGCATACAAGATTTCAGGATTAGGAAGAACTCTATCACCAGTTAACTGAGAATGTTAATCTACGTGATTCTCAAGGTCATGCATTTACATTTGCTGGTCATCTCTGGGGGCATGTCTTCTGCCAATGATCATGGAATGCATCTGTTGATGGTGACTATGAGAGAAAGGCAAGTAAACAGCTACATTTTACCGGTGCGAGTTCAGGATGGGATGTGCTGATGAGCACTGGTCAAGAGGAATAGGGATACCTGCAAATTAGATATGTGGTAAGAATAATGTGCTGGAGTAGAGTTAAGCAAATCAAATAAGAGGACTGGCGCAATGCACACATCAAGATGTAGATGAATGTACAATTTCCCCAAATTTCCTGATTTGCTAGGTCTTTAAACTGCTCAGAGCATTGCATCCGGGAAGAGTTCACTGTTGAACTCTGTTGTTACTTATGCCCCTGTCCCACTTAGAAAACCTAAACGGAAACCTCTGGAGACTTAGCGCCCCACCCATGGTTTCCGTAGGGTTCCCGGATGTTTTTGTCAGTCTCCCTAATGGTCAAAAGTGGTTTCCGTTTTAAAAATCGGTAATTTTTTAGTCAAAGCCGGTTGCAATGCTAGTTGAAGGTGGTTGCCGGAGGACAAAAACCTCCGGGAACTTCCGGGAACAGCATGGAAACCTTGGGTGGGGCGCAAAGTCTCCAGAGGTTTCTGTTCAGGTTTCCTAAGTGGGACAGGGGCATAATGGTCACAGCTTTTTTGATGTGCATTAATGAGGAAGAAATACCCTGTGAATTGTGCATCACCATATATTACTGGATGAGTTGTAATAATAATAATATATTTTATTGTCATTACACATAAGTGCAACGAGATTTGGTTTGCAACTTCCATCCGATGTCATAACTTAATCGCCAAATAAAATTTAGGTTTAGATACCCCGAGAACAAGGTTTGTAAAAACGAACATTAGACCAGTAAAATCAACACAGACTAAAGTGCGAGGCCGGGGGAGACAGTCCATGGGGGTGGGGGGGTACTCAGCAGGGCCGGTTCAGAGCCGCTATAGCTTTGGGAATGAAGCTGTTCTTGAGTCTGGAGGTGCGGGCGTAGAAGGCCTTGTAACGTCTGCCAGAAGGGAGTAGTTCGAACAGTCCATTACAAGGGTGAGAGGTCAACATTATGTTTGGAAAACTGCCATCTTGCTTCACCCTCCAGTTGGACATTAATTGTTTATTACTGCCAAAAATAAAGTTAAATCCACTAATGAAGAACATAAAGAGCTATTTAAAAACCATAATTGTTAGTAACTGGTAATAAGGTGAGATTTTAAGTTTGATGTCTAATTCATTTACTTGTTGAAAGTTTATTTTCCTTAGTTTTATCTTCTTTCAATAAGCCTAATTTATTTTTGCTCTATTTAATTTATCTGTACCCAATGACAGAAATGTTATTCATTTTATTTCATCTCCCACACCTTCCCCTCATTCCCCCACCCTCTTATCATTCTTACCACTGTTTATTTCACTGGAACTTAGAAGGATGAGGGGGGATCTTATAGAAATATATATAATTATTAAGGGATTGGACAAGCTGGATGCAGGAAACATGTTCCTGATGTTGGGGGAGTCCAGAACCAAGGGCCGCTGTTCAAGAATAAGGGGTAGGCCATTTAGAACTGAGATGGGGAAAAACGTTTTCACCCAGAGAGTTAGGCATTTGTGGAATTCTCTGCCTCAGAAGGCAGTGGAGGCCGATTCACTGGATGCATTCAAAAGAGAGTGAGATAGAGCTCTTAGGGCTAGTGGAATCAAGGGATATGCGGAGAAGACAGGAACCGGGTACTGATTGTGGATGATCAGCCATGATCACATTGAATGGCGGTGCTGGCTCCAAGGGCCGAATGGCCTACCCCTGCACCTATTTTCTATGTTTATTTCACAGTCCTTTAATTGGATTGATAAAAAAAGATGGTGTCATGGTCCATCATTCCCCTAGATCCAGAAGGCCTTGACTCATGGTATGACATTATCTTCTTATACTTCCAGCAATTGACAGGGAAAAACATTTTGAGCTGAAGGGTGTACAACCCTAACCAACTGGACAACTCCAAGATGGTGACAACTCCAAGATGGACAACTCCAAGACAACTCCAGGAAATTTTGAGTTAACACTTGTAGTAATGCGATTGGGCTTCACTCAGCTCACATGAGGCTGAACTATATTTCAATCCGACTCTGAAAGCAGCTAGCAATGCAGTCGACAGGTGGTTTGCTCACCAGCACTGAATATAATTAAACCATCTTGATAAAGTTCGCAAATTAAATAACTGTTAAATTCCTGCATTCTATGGTGGGTTGCAAGCGACAAACCAACAAGTGTTTAAAATGTGCAGATTAAAAAAATATATATATATTAAAACATTAGCATTATAATAATAATGTGCCATATATGCAAAAGAGAAATGAAGGCAATCAGTCGGTATTTGTTTTTGTCTGACCTATAGTTGGCAATTTTACAGACACCTGCTATTCTGAAAACCTCTCTCACCATTAGCAATTAGCCTTCAATTAACCTTTGGATGCATTATTTACTACAGTAAGCTTTTGTGACCTTATAAGGACAGGCTTGGTTAAACATTTTTGGAATGGAACCATACTCTGTATGTCTCACCTTGCCATTATAAAATAGTGCAACATCAAACTTCCCATAAATAATACCATGGGGAAAGCATTCAGAATCTTACAATTATCAACATATACATTCTTTATGACACGTGTTTTCAGTCTATACAGCATTTTTATTATTTCAGAATAGCTTCATAGTGAGAAAATGAAATGTGGGGACAATAGTGTACGGGAATCAGTGGTAAGCACTGACTCAGTGGGCCGAAGGGCCTGTTTTCGCATTGTATAACTAAACAACACTAAACTAAGCTTCATTGCAAAACTGAATTGTATTCATTATTCCTCACCAGCAGCTAATTTTATATTTTTTTAAACAGTATTTTAAATGCCGCAGAATGCCACTTTCATAGGAAATAACTGCAGATGCTGGTTTAAATCGAAGATAGGCACAAAATGCTGGAGAAACTCAGCGGGACAGGCATCTCTGGAGAGAAGGAATGGGTAACGTTTCGGGTCAAGACTCTTCCTCAGACTGAATGCCGCAGGAACTATACAAAATACTGAATATTATCAAATGGCCTTGGATAAACAAAGCTCACTTATTCACAGCTGCAGAAGGGTCTCGACCGAAAACGGCACCTATTCTTTTCAACGCCACCCTTCCTCCTCCCCCGTTTACCCATCATCCTTCACCCCCTTCTCAGTCCACATATCACCTATCTCCCTATCTCACCCTTCCCTTCTCCTCTTTATACTGGCCATCTTCCCCTTCCACCCTTAGACCTGATGCAGAGTCTTGTCTCAAAACATTGATGATCCCTTTCCCCAAACAGGTATTGATCGACCTGCTGAGTTCCTCCATCCCTCACTCTCTGCTTCAGTTTTTTGCCCGATTCCCTCACCCTCTGCTTCAGTTGTGTGTGCCCTGCCCCCACACCTCCTCCTCGTTTCTTTATTTTTTTCCTTGAAAATACACTTCTCTGACCAGGATTTTGGTCAACTTTCCTAATGTTTTTTTCTCTTTGGCTCAACTATCTACCTTCTTCCTCATGCACCAGAGCATGATGTGGTACATATATTCTCAATTTTAAAAGCATTCTATGACCGCATGTGGTTTTATTTTAAGGAAATATACAGCCTACAAACTATACAAGTTTAATTCATATGGTGATGAGAACTTGCTTGGTCATAAATGCAAGCCAGCTAGCAGTATAATGATGGATGGTAATTACAATGCAACCATGTATAGGTAGGTTATTGATGCAGGGAATGGAAATCTCTTTCCTGTTTTCCACCACCCAAAGCGTTCCAGTACAAGTCACTAACAGTTAAAAGCAGGGGCACAAATACTGTATGTGGTGTTTATACAAAGAAAAATATGACACAAATCGTTATTTTGGCCAGTATGAAAATAGCTCACATATATCTTCCTGCAAAAGATAATAACTGAACCAGCAAAGAGCTTCAGTGAGTCAGCTAATACCCTTACAGTACAATATATATGAGAGCAAACAAAACATTCTATGTGAAATAGGCTCTCTTTAAGAAATCAAGGTTAACAATGTTATATTTTAAAATCTAATAAAGAGCTAGAGGCTAGAGTATTTCTGATATGGAAAAAAATACTGTTTAGAATGGATTTCAGTTAAGTTCAGAGTCTCATTTTAGGCAGCATGTAACACAAAATTTCAAGGCTGTTATACAAAAGAATTATGCAGATTTGAGTTGAAAGGACTTGTTGGATATCTCATCTCGAGGAAATGAAGGGCACTAACCTTAGAATAGGAATTTTGATTAAATGTGTGAAATGTGTTAAATTTAGTTGGAGAATTTTTGGTGCAGGTACTCTTCCTGGCAGTTGTAGTTGGGTTAGACACATTCACAGTGCTAAAATCTAATTTTACTAGAATTGTGACCAGTAGTAGCCGTAATCTTCAAAGGAATTATCTGACCTATTCAGCTAAGGAGATGACGTTCTGTCTGTTGTTTAACACAGTAAATCATTTCTACAAAAGAAAGTTACAATGATGTTCCCCTTGAGAAATTTAGTATTTATGAAGGTCAAATTCTGGGAGGTAACTACGATTTAAATTTGGATAATTTATAATCATCTTGAGTCAAAGAAAATGCCAGTTTTCAGAAAGTGTTTTAAAATTATTCCATGATTTTGATTTGATTGTATTCAATAAGGTGTATGATTTGTACACTACTTAAATAGAACAAAAGCAAAACGATGAATGCGCTTGTAGGGTACACAACTAAACAGTCAATGTGAATCCGACAATATGAATTTTATAGTCTTCTCAATTTGAGGTGCTCTCTTAATCCAATACATATTAATAAGAATAATATTAGCTCCGATGGATCACAAAATATATTGTTCCTCTTAAGATTTAAACCATAAAGCAAAAAACAAAACTCAGCCAGCCAAGCAGCATCTATGGAAAGAGAAACCAACCAACATTTTGGGTCAATGATCCTTCTTCAGAACAGGAAAAAGAGTGAGGGTTTAAGAGTGAGGTATAAGACAAAGGACCGCATGGAGATAGGTTAACACAGACCAATGTAGCATAAGCACTGACCATTAGTGAAGCATTGTAAAGAAACAGGATGAGATTTTGCTCTTGTTTTGTGGACCACCTGGTCTCAGAATGAGCATCACTCCTGCAGCAGTGATGCAGAGCTTCCTGCTGCATGCCACTTTAATTCTTATTCCCTCTTCCAGTCTGACCTGTCTGTAGCCTCCTCCATTGCCACAGTGGATCCCAACATAACCTAGAACAACATGTTATCTTTTCTCTGAGCACCTTGCAACCTTCTGGAATGAACATTAATTTTCCCAACTTCACCATATGAAGAAAGGCAGAAAATGCTGGAGTAACTCAGCAGGTCAGTAGCATCTCGAGAGAACATGGATAGGTGACGTTTCGGGTTGGGATCCTTGTACAGACTGATTGCAAGGAGATCGGGAAAAAAATAGAGAAGAGGAGGGTCAGTACAGAGGAGGGGCAGGACAGACCAAGGCCAATAATAGGTGAACACAGGCGAGGGTTTTTATTTTATAGGATTGTTGGACAAAGACCATTGCTGAAAAGACATGTATGAGCCCAAAAAGGATAAAGAGTTGCGAATTGTTAAGTTCAGGGATAGAAAAGTTTTGAATTTTGAAGCTATTGGAAAGGATGCAGATGGAGTGGAAGCGGGAAGAGGAGAAACTGGTACAAGGTCAAACAGTGTTCAGGGGAGGGGAGTGGGGAGGGAAAAGAAAGGTGGGGTGGGAGAAGGGGGCTGTTTGTGGGTTAGTTGAAGGATTCAACTAGACGGCGACTGCTTTGCCTACCATCTGTGCTCGGTCTGCCAAGGCCTTCTGGATCTCCAGGTAGCTAACCTCCGGGTAGCTCCCTCTCCCATTCCCACACTGACCTTTCTGGCCTGGGCCTCCTCCGTTGCCAGAGTGAGGCCACATGCAAACCTCGTATTCCACTTGGCTACCTTACAACCAAATGGTAAACCTAAACTTCACTCGCATGGTCATTATCAGCTAATCAATCTACACCTATCCTACATCTCACTCTTCCCCTCTGCTCTTCTTTAATGAATTATAAACCTTCTCCCCCAGTTCTAAGGAAGAGTAGTTGACTGAAAAGGTTTGGAGGTTTATCTTCCCACAGAAGCTGCTTGGTTGGATGTCCCTATGTAATTTTTGTTTCTGTGTCAGATTCCAGCTTCTGAAGTGTAACTTACTTAAGCCATGCCCATTAATTTTTTATTTTTAATGTACACAATTAAATATTTTGTCAGGAATTATCATCTGACATTGTATTAATCAGCAATGAAGATGGAAATTTGTTAGCAGCATCTAAACTTGTTTTTTATTTAATAACAAAACTAAGCATTTAATGTAAAGAGACGATCTTTCAAGAATAAAAAGAAAGAACATTGATCTAACCAAGGAGTGAGTAGAAATGGGGACCAAAATCTTGTTGATAGAATAAATTTGTTTTGATGAGATTCTCATAGGGATTGGGAGCAGGGAGTGTAGTGGGCGTGTGACTGAATGCACTAGGCAATGGCGCAAGATTACTGACAAGAGGCTGGAGTTAAAGTCCTAAAAATCCTTCAAATTGACAACACTGATGAACCAACACTCATTTTGAGTAAGGGCCCACTGTTGCATAATTCTATTGTGCACAAAGCCAAAAGTATTATTGTAATTGAGCTCTATAGCACATCACAGAAGTGAGCCCTTCAGTCCTTCATATCCATGCTGACCATTTTGCTCATTTATACTAAATCCATTGACCACTATTAGATCTGTATCCTTCCATGCCATGCATTTCTAAATGTGTCTTAAACATATTGATTGTATCTAATTTCCAGCACCTCCTCTGGCAGAGTATTCCAGATATCAACCACTACTTGTGCAAACTGTTTTCCCCAGAAATCCACTTTAAAATTCCTTCCTCGCATCATAAAACAATGCCCTCTTGTTTTTGATATGCCTACCATGGGGAAAAAGGTTCATCTTATAATTTTATATACATTTACCAGGTTTCTCCTCAACCTCCTATATTCCTGGGAAAGCAAGCTCAGCCTGCCCAACCTAAAGTCTTCTAACGGGCGGAAACTGATACTCTCCTCTGCACTCTCTCCAGCGTGATCAAATAGTTTCTCTAGTGTGGTGACGAGAATGGCACACAATACCCCAAGTGCTAACAAGTGTCTAATAAAGTTGCAACGTAACATCCCAACTCTGACATTCTATGCCCTGACCTATGAAGGCAAACAGGCCATGGGCTTTCTTCACCACTTTATGTAGCTATATTGCCACTTTCCGGGAACTATGGATATGACCCTCACAGTTCGCAGTTAATCAACATTCTTTAGCATTCTATCGTATACTGTAAATATTCTACTCCAATTTAGCCTCCCAAAATGTTTGTCCCTGCACTTGTGGAAATTAAATACCATCACCTAATCT